>JAADKT020068004.1:0-10364 GCA_011763395.2 Chrysaora chesapeakei
TTGAGAGGCACGTTGGTTCAAAGCTGAAGCATTTGACAGGAGGTTGTCTAGATTCTGAAAAAGATATAAAATGTAAGGTGAAATTCTTTGAATGGTTTATTCAGCTTGTTCAATAAATTTTCGGAAATCAGAAAGTTCAAGAAAGTGTGAAAGTTTGTGATGAAATATTTCGTGAACCAAATTCTAAAAGCTATGTAAGTGTTAATTTCACAATACACTACAGAAGTTGTCTAGTACTAAAAGGTTCTTACGATTCTCATATATATTTAGAGTTTTGAGAGAACAGTTTAGTTTTAATGTTTTAAAACCATTGACTGATCTCATTTTTAGGCTTTTGGCTTTCAATTTTGTCTGGGCATTACAAATGAACTTTCCCAGTGCTTATGTCTATACTAAAGCTTTGGTGCTTTTACAAGGGTTTCTAAAACAGGGAAAATATGAGTGTGAGACAAACTCTTTCAGTCAAAGGCCCTCCCAAACAAGAAATTTTGAATGGACATGCACTATCATACACTATTGACTGAAAATGTTTCACGGATTACCAACCTTCTGCAGTTTCCTGGCTCTAAGATATGTCACATTTAAATACAGAAAAGG
Organism: Chrysaora chesapeakei; assembly: GCA_011763395.2. Taxonomy (NCBI): domain Eukaryota; kingdom Metazoa; phylum Cnidaria; class Scyphozoa; order Semaeostomeae; family Pelagiidae; genus Chrysaora; species Chrysaora chesapeakei. The sequence continues at coordinate 598 of JAADKT020068004.1, forward strand.
GGACAAACTAGAAGATGTTTTTTTTTTAGCGAAACATGTGATTTATTGCAAAGGAAAAGATGAGGTTTTTAGCATTTTATAGTATTTTATAGGCCCCGTTTTCACGAGGCCGGCTCACTTTTGAATCGTATCCAAAATGGATACGGATATGTTACGTTTACACGGCGCCGCACTACTTTTGTTATTGATAGGCTTTCCGTTTAGTGCGGATTCGCATGCAATAGAGACCTAAATAACGAGGAATTAAAATAAGAGGCTTAAATTCGGAAAAAGCATGGGCAAATGCACTGCACATAAACGTGTTTAAACGGATAAAAAGAAAGCCCTAGCAGTTTAAACGAGATCGGATCACTTTGAAAACGTTTGGCTAGAAGGATCTGGTTATTCGGATTGGTTTTGATGCGGATTGCTTGGGCTCGTGTAAACGGGAAGCGTAACCGCATCAATTTTGTTTCGGATTCAAATGGATCCGGTCTCGAGTAAACGGGACCATAGTAGCGGTGAGAACTGAAATGCTCGAATATTTTAAATGGTACATAGAGATCTTCAAGCGAATCGCAACGTTAAAGCAGGCACAGGCCAGATGCTCTCAGACTCCATGAATAAACGACTGTTATTTCAGACTTGACAGTAAACTGACTCTTAGTGCATAGCACAAAATCACTGGCGTGACAATTTTTCTTCCAGATTCAAGTGATTGAATACAACGGATTGAAAAGGCTATTTTTATAATACACTGCTTTCGGTTTGTCGATTCTCTTAACCAATAAATGGATCGTGTATTTAAAGAAATAAAATAATGACAGAACCATACCAGCGAAAGATTTCCAGCCACATATTGAGCGTTTCGTGCAATGTCCAATGACTGCTGAGCAAGAGTTACTGCCATGTTGAGATCAGATTTGATTGTATTTGTATTTGCGATGGCCTGTCTGCTAGTTTGATTGACCTAAAGGCAATATGATTTATATTAAATGCTACATATTACTACAAATATACTATAACTTCAATAATTGTCAAGGTAAATTTTGTGATACTGGTTGGATCGAGTACAGTCGATTGACAAAAAAAGTTAGGATGACTATCAACATGCAGCAGCACAATATTGTCGCTTCTTATTGCGGGAGGGTTGCTCTCCTTTTTGAAAATAGTGTTGGCGAATGTTGGTTGGAAAATTTAATCCTGTCTTCTAATTTCTGTGAAATTTGACTTAAGTACCCGGAATTTGTACCTCTCAAAGACTATTCAAGCTAGAATAGGAAATTTGAATTATTGAGAGTAGGACACTTTATGCTACATACCTCTTGAGTATTTCTAAGTGAAAGCGAAGCCATGTTTTCAGCTGCCGTTGACGTTCTATTGAAATTTTGAACAATGGTTAACATGTCCTGAGCTTCTTTCAGCAGATTCTGTGAAGACTGAACAGCAGCAGTGGCTTGCTGTTCTGCACTTGTTGCCTGATTAGCCAAGACGACAGTCTTGTTACTCAACTCTACCAATGATATATTAATGGCTTTACTGCGGTTTTTAGAATCGTCAATGACTTGTTTCAAAACTGCATGCTGAAGTACCATTGAGTTCAAGGATGCATTTAAAACTTCAAGATCGTTGTTAAGAGTTAGGTACCTTGCTTGGATTTCTGTTGCAGATACATTAGTTGTCACGTTTACAGCTTCTGCTTCCAACAGGACACTATTTGATCTACTTGCAAGTGAAGATATGTTACTCAAAACTACAGAAAGGTTGCTTTGAAGTATTTTGGCCTCTGCATTGATATCACTTGATAGACTATTCAGCTGCTGAATTCTGACTGACGTGACATTCATCTTTTGCTTGTTCTTATCCAGATCACTGGAAATGACTAAGGTTGTAGCCGTTACATTTGTTGATTTCTGAAGAACCTCTGATGTCAGGTTGTTAGTAGCAGTCCATATCGGACGATACTCATTCAATTTCTCAGTTAGATTACTTGAAATCGCATTCAGATCGTCTGTTAAATTACCTGCAGTGTTGTTTTTACTTGTAATTTCACCTTGCAGTATATATGAACTCGCCCATAGTAATCTGTAAATGGTATCTTGTAATGCAGTAACTTGAGTCATTGTTGCATTCAGAGTTGTCAAATCTTGGTTTGTTTGATTAATGCCACTAGATATATTGATATGTAACATATTTTGCATGTTGTCCAACGAGACATTTAGAGCAGCAAGTTCTTGTGCTAAACTACTTTCAATGCTAGCTGAATTACTTGCGTTTGCCGCAAGAACTGTGACACTTTGGGTTAAAGAATCTAAACGCTGTCCAAATGTTGGCGAAGTACCAAGTTGAGAGATACCGCTAACGGTGGTTAATGTGTTCGTTATATTTGTAATATCTTTTCGTAAGGTGTGGACTTCCACTTGAATCAAAGCATAACACTCAGGACAACCTTGTTATAAAAACAGAAGAAAATAAGTGTTCAGTCGTAAATAATATACAAAAGCTCACGTGTGAACAAGAATATAAACAGTGACACAAAAATGGAACTTAATGTCTAAAATTCGTTACTTTTTATTGATTTCTGATTGGGAAAGCAACATTCAAGGGCTGATTCACCAAATTGTAAACAAACAGGCTATTAGTGAAGCCGATATCAATTTGAGAAATTCATCTTTAATTAGCGAATTCAAAAGAGATAATGGTCAAATTTTGTCTGTGAGTTGGGTGAGTCAAGACGGAAAATTTGAGTCAGAAATCGGCTTGTATCTACGCAATCCTACAACATATGACCATTTGCGTTAGTTTTTTGTAAAGTGTGAAGATTCGACTAAAAAACAAGGCTTTTATTTCTATGGTGGATCCGGAAACATTTATGACATACTCCATCAAAGATACAGCAAAATTAGCAATTTCACACCAATTGTATAACACGGTTCCTTGTTGTCACTGAAGTTTCGCTTGCAGCTCACTCCGAAACTTATACTCGGTTTTCCAAATAACAAGCCCTTATAACTTCAATTAATTGGTTACATTTATCTTGAACATCAAAAGGGACAAAATGAAAACATACTTTGACAACCCGCTGTTGTTGAATTGATAGCATTCTCAGCACAGCGGTCACATGTTCTCCCACCAATGTTAGGTCTACAGTCACATTGACCAGTTAACTCATTACATACTGATCCATTTCCTCCAACAGTATTCAGCAGTACACACTCACAAGCTAAAAAAGACATTAAATACAATTCAATTGAACCATGATAAAAATCCTTTGTGCAAAGGCATTAAAGTTGCTGAATACTGCAGAACTCCCATAGGCCCAGCGGGGGTTTTATGAGGGACTTCTTAAGAAAGGTTTAAAAGGAATGGGCCTTTTAACTAAATTGGCAAACATTATATCGAGCTTTTTTAGGCAAAAAACCTGCCTAGCAGAAAAATGCTTCACTTGCATGTAACAAAAAGGTGTAAGATTTTTAGAGAAATTAATCGGGTGAAGATAGATAAGAAGGACATCTTCCCAAAAAGGCACATCTTTTGTACCAGTGATATTAGCAATTATAAGCAATTACCCCGATCAAACAATATCACCCTCGGGTTTGCTAGCAAAACGGAAGCAATTTATATAAAGTAGAAATTTTTGTTTAGATGAAAATCAACTTACGACGACATCCACGAAATGACGTATCATTTAAACCATAGTATCCTGGGATACATCGTGTACAGTCAGGTTCTAATACGCCAGGCTGACATCTCTCGCAGTAGTTCCCTTCAGTTCCCAAACGACAGTTATTACAAATGCCACTCTGCGGGTCGCAGCTCGAGGATCGCGAATTACACGAGCAAAGTTTACAATCAGTGTAAGAGCCATTACCGGGTAGATTCCTTGTATAACCTGAAATTGATGTAAAACATTAGTTGGTATTGAAATAAGGATAACCACATTCTTCAGTACCAAATAGTTTCAGTTACTAACGAAAAGTAATTTAGATGATTCAACGATATGGTAATAATTTTTTTTTTGAGACTTACAGTGGCAGAATATGTTTAAAAGCAGTCAATTATATGCTAACGCACAGTCTATCTTTCTTATGAACTCTTTAACTGAATCTTTTCAGGGAAACAAACTGTCCGACTTAATGCCTATTCTCTTCGTAAATTTCCACCTGCATCTTTTGAAGACTTTAAAGAATCTGATTGGCTAAAAATTTTTGAATACGACATTGTGATAGGGCATTATTAACCGGAAAAGCCCGCTCATTATATCAAAAGTTGAAAAATTTTAGGTTTGAACACAGCACCAAATGGCTTCCATGTAATGGCTTCAAACACGAGTTTCGTAATCATTGATGGACAAAAATGCCATGCCTATAGAGTAATAAACTATATAATAACTATTTAGTTCGGGAATATTCCGAATTAAGACGATTTGAAAAGCCGAAAGAACACGCCCTTAACCAGCAACACAGAAGGGTTGACTTAAAGATCCTAACTGTAAAAAAGCCAAGAAAAGTTTGTCAAGATTCATTTTGTTTTTCCCTTGCATTCCTAAAGTAGCATTAAAACATGGATCGATACACTTTTAATAAAAGTAGAATTTTTTATAAATTCAATTTTACCTGAAGCACACTGTTGACAAGAGCTACCAGTGAAATTAGCAGGACAACTACAACTTTCAACATAGCCTGTTACAGTTGATGCCAAGGATGAATTTGATGCTGAAGACAACTCAACACTATTGACAGTAATACTGGATACATTTACAGAAGTAAACTCGATGTTCAATTCTTTGACAGAAGACAAAGTATGTTGCAGCATCCATGCAGATACTCTATTGACTGAATAAAGTTCGTGCAGTTGAAACCGTGCAATGTGTTGAAGAGATGATGTGTTCAATGTTGACCGAAATGAAACGGTTGTGCCGTATGTTGAATGAATATTGACTGTGACATCTATTGTTATAGCTGTTGCATCAATTGGCTTACTATGAGACAGCATAACAATTAAAGATTGCGAGTAACTTGATAATTGATTCCCAAGGTATTTTCCTGGTGCATAGAAAATAATTGCAGTGTTGTTTACAGGAACTAGTGAAACACTAGTTGATGTGTTGCTGTAATCCACTGCTAAACCGCTACGTGATCTAATCACCCAGTAGTCTGTAGTGTTAACAAAACCTGAACGAATCGATGTTGAATAGAAACTCATTGCAGAAGAGCATTGATCTGTTTTGTTGTAGCAAAAACAAGGCTGGCAGCCATACGGATTGGACTGTTGTAAATTGAAGGTGCCAGACGTGCAAGTGTTGCATTTTGTTCCTTGAATGTTCTGTTTGCAAGAGCAATTGCCTTGAAGTAAATCACACTGAAGGTTTGTTGAGCCAGATGGGTCACATTGACAAGGTCTGAAGAAAAAAAATCATTTAAAAATTACGATCCAAAAATTAGTTTATTTATTAATTACTATTCAACAAAATTGATGGTTCCGTTAAACAAAAAAATTAAAGATAGGGTGTTTCCCCTTAGGACCAAATATTTTAGGACCAGGTATTCGAAAGTTGGCTTTCATAACCAAAGTTATATAACGGTAAAAAGATAGGCGATTTTGGGAAACAAGCAATTTTTGTTAACACTCTGTGTCACAAAGAAACATTTGAACTCTTGAAATTAATGTAAGTCAGCATGAGGGAGAAAACGACTGGCCAATGCATCTGACATTATGCAAAGAGAACTCTGACCAAATTAGATTTTGAAATAGAAGATATTTGAATGTAAAAGAAAATTGCATGCTCACGTGCAGCCATTGGAAGTGAAGTTGAAATGCAAAGGTTTACATTGATCACATTTTTGTCCCGTTGTTGTATTTTTACAATGACATAATCCATTTTCACCGCAATACATTCCGATTGATCCATCCCAATTACAAGAACAGTTGCGGCATCCTTGACCAGTTTGGAATCCATAGAAACTGTCTCTACACTGGCTGCAGGTACGGTTTACTACACCAGGTTTGCAGGGACACTGTCCAGATATAACATCACAGACAAGATTCTTTGAACCAAGAGTTGTACAATTGCATGCTAGAAATAGAAGGAGAGAATACAGTCAAATACTAATATGTTGTTTACTTTATAGCTCCTTAGTTAAGAACATCCTATCTAGCCTGTAATAAAATGACCCAATTGTTAGAGCATTGGCACACAAAGCTAAAGGTCGCAAATTCAAACTCTTCCGGTTGTATCACCTACTAAGGCCCAAGTCAAACGATAAAAAATTGTTTATCAAACATTTGAAATTTTTGTCGCAGCAAAATGTCTTGCTGTTTGGTCACGTCATAAAACAGTGCTACTCAAATAATTTTCATTTTGAAGTGTTTAAAACATCGCAAAACTAATTCTGCTTATCGATAGTTGTCTAACAATGTTTTGTAGCCAAAAATTCACTGTTTTTTCAATAAGTTCGAAATTGCGAGTTAAAGTGGAAAGATCTTAGGACCTACTGTCTGTTCACAGATGCTTCTGCTTGCAATTTTGAAGTTTTGTAAAACTTAAAGAAGATAATACAACAAGTGTTTTCTTCTATATAAAATCATAAGCGAACATGCTGAATTAGGATAGAAACATAAATGCTAATCGAGTTCTTATATTTTCAAATGTTATTTTCGAACTGAAGGGTTTGCCAATCGAGAAGGACAAAATTAGTTTAGCATTGGCTCACCGAGTGGAACCGACATTCCTAAACTTTATTGGAAGGTTAAAATCGGAACGTACTGGATGGAAAGTTTCTAAAATTTAACTGGCTGGGAGCACTTTTGGAGACCAGACAGTAAAACTCCTAGATCAAAGTTAGACGTTTGCCACAGTAAAATGATTCCTACCTGTGCAACCATTAGATGTAAAATTATAGAATCCTGGACTACATTGATCACATCTTCTACCAGTGACACCTGGCTTGCACTTGCATTGACCTCCATATTGTTCACAACTGCTGTTGCTTACAGTGCCAACTGGATTGCAGTTGCAAGCTGATAAAAATATAAAGGGTTTGTTACGATTCAGTCTAAAATACATTAAAATTTTACTGACCTTTTATCCCGAATCAAACACTTGTGTCTTTATATAAGGTGTGCTTTTACGGAAACGAAAATTACCCTGCGACTTCATTATTTATAAGTGCGTGCATATTTGACCGCAATTTCACGATTTTAGAGAATTCAAATCGACAAATCCAAAGCATAAAGGTGCTTTTTTCAAAAATTTCAAATATGTTAATTCCATACAGCATTCCTCGATCCTTAGGCAGAGTTGAACTTGGCTTCAATTAAGAACATTTTAAGAATAAAAGAATAATTTCAGAATGCAAATAAAACATATCTATTTTGAAGCTCGGCAACAAATTTTATACAAAAAAATGTATACTATATAGTAGTGCACGTGCACTCTACTAAAAACTAAAGTAAAAAACAGGCTCACTGCGATGTATCTATATAAACAGATTAAGGGCAGTGCCCCTTTCCAGAGGCACTAATACTTGAAGCAAAGGGTAAGGACACTTTTAAGAAAAATGTTGGTGAATGAATTAGCGGCACCATTAAGAAGCTTGAATACTCAAATGAAAGAGACCTTCAGGTGACTCGCGGTATAGAAATGAATTTCACAAAAACTTGACGAAAAAAGAAAAAAATTTAGTTTTTCTTTAGCCAAAGAAAGAAAGAAAAAAGAAAAAGAAACAAATTGTAACACCCCCTCTTAGAGACTTTTATATTTGACATTTCAGCAAAAATTCCTAGATATTTTCTAAGTTTAAAACAGGTTTAAACTAACGAACAGAAAGTTAATTTTGCAGTACGTTTAAAATTTTTGTAGCATATGCACCTTCCATGCTTTCCATTTTAATATATTTTGAGAAAATATTCTTAGAAATCCTTTAAAACAGACTAGTTGAATGGCTACTGCGTTTGTCTCGTATCTTAAAAAAAGGTGTAAACTTAAGGATTAAAATTTATTTGCTAGAGATTCCCTTGTTAGTTCCCTTCATTTCTATGTTCCCCCATTTCCTGTTCCCTATTTATACCTAGCAAAAACTATGAAATTATGTAATTTTATGTTATTACTGAATATTGACTTTGTCTTTTGTAATGCAAAATAAAGGATATGCCAATATGCCCAAGAAAAAGATTGATAGAGACTTCTTGTTTCAATATTAAATGCTTGACTGATTAGCAAACTTCATCAGCAACCTTTGCTTTGAAGGCAAATTATTTGTTATGCAAAATTCACAACATTTAATTCAATTGGTTTGAAATCACAGAGACCCTAGCATTTACCATGAAATAATGGTTGGCCGATTTAAAAACAACTTATCAAAAAGATAAACAGGCCTACAAGGGAAATGTTTAACATACAAAGTGATGGGGGCAATTGGGGGCAATCGCTCCCATAGTCCCTTCTCATCCCTAGATTAGTGCGGCACACATTAATGATTGCAATTTTTCTTAAAATTGACATGCCGAGATAGTAAATTACAAATTCTAGCCTACTGTAAATTAGCTTTATTTAATTCTGAAAAATCTATTTCCAGCTTAAAATCACATATTCTACCTATACATATACAACCTTTTTACATTCCGATCTTTCATGAGTTTGACAAAGCAGTTCTAGGCCCACCTTTTGTAAACGATTTGCAGTCGTCCTAGTAGACTAGGCCTCACCTTTGTCAACGATTCTCATCGAAATTTCGAAGAGGAAACCTGTTAGGCCAACCGAATCTTTTTTCAGTGCTTAACAACTTACGGCCAAGAAGTACCAAGAAGTAACAAGGGACAAGACTAATGCTACAAGACATCCGCCATTAGTCTCTTCTCCACCTTGAACTGATTCGGCATTCGATCATAGATTCATTCAGAGACAATAGGACAATCGAGATTAACGAGGGAGACAAAAGAACAATCGATTTCTCGCATTACAAAAGATTACAATAGCCAAACAATACTTTTCGCAATGCATCATCACGAACAATGAAACAATGCCGAATTGGACGACACGAAATGCTCCCCATCCATACTCCTCGCGCTTCCCGCGAGTCAAAAACCGATACTAATTCCTTGGTTCGAAATCCAAAACTGCAAAATCTGTCAAAAGTTATATCAGTGGCCGCTAACAAATGAGTAAAGTTTCTTGTAAAGCCCCGGCTAAACATATTGTACATGTTCACTGAACAAGTCCCAACAATGTTCAATGCGTTTGGCCACTCTTGTTAGTACCGCTTGATGTTTTTTTGAGTTATTCAGTGTTGTTCAGCAAAATTTGATCAAGAGCGAAAATGTTAGGAGAAGGATTAAAATATTATATTGCTCGATGTGTCAGTTACTTTATTTAGAAGATGCTTTGCAATCTCCACCAAACAAATCAACAATAAAGGCATTTGACAAAGTCTCCTTCAAATGTTCAGGGAAAAGTTCATCAGAATGTTTAATGTGTTTGGCTAACTGACGATGAGCAACAATAAACTGTTAGGATTTGCTCAATGAACATTCTCAGTAGGTTTTGTCGAGGTTCAAGAAGCCTGCATTAAAATGGGAAGTAGGAAAATAAACTGAAGTAGTAAAGCAGGAAGTTGTAAACTTTCTTACCCAAAGATCCATTGAAAAGCTGTGTATTGATAGCAAACTCGATCTGTTTACACCGGTTGCTGACCTGGCTATTCATGGAAATTCCTTGACTTCCCTTCCAGCATTGAGCAGTTGCATTTTTAACTGTCTGATTAGATGACTGAAAGAATTTGGTATTTTCA
>JAADKT020068337.1:0-10360 GCA_011763395.2 Chrysaora chesapeakei
TACGATCAACAAGATTTCTAATAAGACCGATCTTGTAAGTAAATGCAGTAAAACTAAAAAAGTTGGTGAGGAGGCCCATATATGTCTTCTTACGATAAACAGATGTTAAACTTGACCCCTAACTCATCAACTAGAAATACAGAGAGCCTCATCAATCACAATCTATTTGCTATATTAAGCAGAAGACAACACTGCGCCATTTAGATTTAGGGCACAAACCCCTACCCTCTAATTTCAATGCTAGTCTTTGTAGATTGAAAGGACAACTGTGGTCAGGTTGAAGAAAAAGCCTGAAGTATTACAGGAATATGCTAATATGATTGAATAACAACAGAAGTCTGGGATTATTGAACAAGTTGTCAATTTAGAAGATGCAGTGGAAAAATTCATTACCTGCCACATCAAGCCGTGATACAAAAGGATGCAGAAACAACTAAGGTAAGAGTAGTCTTTGATGCATCTTATAAAAATCGTAAAACAGGCACCTCATTGAATGACTGCCTTCATGTTGGGCCGTCATTGACCCCACTCTTATTTGACTTGCTTTTGAGAATAAGAGAAAATAAGGCCATCCTGATAGGAGACATTGAAATGGCCATCTTAAATGTAGAAGTCCACCCAAGTGATTGAGAATGCCTTAGATTCATCTGGGTCAAGGTTATTAATTCCTTAGAGATGGATACTGTGATATATCACTACAATAGAATGTTTTCTGGGTAAACTCCCCACCCTTTTTGCTTAACCCTCTTTGTTTACCACAACTCGATTTTTGCAGCAAACAAATGTAATCACCATTGATATATGATCAAACACAATCAACTAGAGGCACTATATAATTTTTTTGAAAAAAATTAAATATTGGCTGAAATGCAGGGGTGGTACTTTAAAGCACCGACGTGCTTTATGGTACCATTTTGTGCAAAGCTGTTTTTTTATTCTTTCTCAATCTCAATTTCTTTGTTTTTGTTCTTTGAAGAAAATTACAACACTTTTAATGCGAATAAATGGAAGGATAAAATATTAAAACATTTCTTCTGGCAAAATTCACCTTTAGGGCGTGGTTTTTGGGTGTGTCAAGGCCAGTTCAACAAGAATTTTGGCGGTTTTGCAGCACATATCTAAATGAACTTGACACTGAAAATTTTCTAACACTCAAGATTTATGTGAAACATGCTAGAAGCCTTTTAGTGAACAAAAGAGTTATTCAATATTCTGAAAATTGTCCTCTACCCCTCAACTCAATGGTATATCAAAAATAATTTGTTTTCTCATTACAGCACAGAAATACTTTACATGTATTGCACTTAGAGTGTGGTAGAGACTGTATTTTCTCCTTTGAACACACTTCACATCTTCTCCTTTCTTTTTTATAAGCAACCCAATGAGAACCACGATTCTGCAGACAAATGCCTCTTTCAACAGAATATTCTGTACTTATTCTTTTACGATTCTTGGCTGGTGGTAATGCGGAGCTGGGGCATCCAACTTTTGGTGTTCTCGCTAGGGTTAACAGCTCCAAAGCTACTGATCTACGGAAATCTAGGCTGCTTCTCTCCTTCCAATTTCTGATACACCACATATGCGTTGACCAACGTACTGTTCCAATTCTGTGCCACCATTTCTTTGATTTCCTTCAAACCCCATGGATTCAACACAACATGTCTGCCTTGTCCACTCCTCCCATATGCTCATTGTAGTGCTTTACAGCTGTTGGTCAAGCCAACTCTTCTTTTCATCCATCTTTTTGTGTTCTTGTCACTGAGGAGACATCATACCCATGAAAATTTGACATGACATGAACTGCATTGAACCGCAATTCCTTTCTCTGATATTCGGAAATTGTGTTCCCCTCGCTGAAGCTCTCTGTCTGCCTTCAATCCTTTTGGCAAACCTTTTCTGTCGGTTCTTATGGTTTCACATACCATAATGTGTAAGATTGCAGATTGTAGATACTCCATCAGGTTGACAATTAAAAAAAATTTATCACAGAAAACCTGGTGATTCTTATTTCTGAGATCCTTTGTGCAGCTGAAAGTTACTTTCTCTCCTAGCCCAAATTCAGCTGGTGCTCCTTCAATATCAAGGGAGACATTTTTTCCCAGATAGATGTGAAACTTACTAATATAGGCATCCATGTCAGCCCTCTTCCATAACTTGTATCCTCGTTTGATTGGCTTTTTCGGATTGTATTGCTTCAAAGAGCTGCGTCCTTTGAAGAGTATCATGCTTTCGTCAATGCTGACCCTTTAGGGAACATTGTACAGCTTGTTGTAGTTCTCATTCAAGGATAAAATCAAAGGCCTTAGCTTGTATAGTTAATCCTTGTTAACAGCAGGAATGACTGTGTTGTCATTGATATGCAAATTTGACAAAATTCAGGCAAATCTGTTTCTGGGCAATGTTTCTGCAACAATAGGAACACTTGGATCCCTGTCAAGCTTCCAGTAGTCTGTCCAAGAAGGCAACTTATGATAACCCATCACAAAGTTTATGCCAATGAATGCAAACAGTTCTCTTTCATTCAGTGGTGAAAAACGCTTTCCTTTTTTATTTGCATACGAATTGGTCTGGTACACGATGTTGTTCCTTCTTTCTTGATCGAAGAAGTTTAGAAAGTAATCTCCAGGAGTTTCCCATTGGTCAACGAGTTGGGGAACAGGACCTAAGATTGGGATAAAATATATCATAACAAATTAACATGAAAGTAAATAACATGTCTAAACTAACACTTAAGACAGCAACGAGTTAAGATTTGAAAGTTTTTTAGAAAATTTTTAGGCTCACCTGGAAGTAACCTGCGCTAAAAGCAACAAATAGCTAATGAAATAAATAAAAGGTAGACTAGTATCCAAGTTACACACCTTCTGGTATAGTGGATTCATTTATGACCATAGGCTCATTTTTTTTCTTCCATTTTCGGTTCACCTCAATTTTTTCTTTTGCTTTTCGCCTGAAGCTGAGTTTTGATTTTCATTGTTTACATATCCTTCACACATGTCTTCACCAGTATCTTCTCTATCATTATCCTTTTCGTTTTCTTCATTTGCATTGTCCTCTTCGAGATCAGGAAGATCTTGAAAGAGTTGAGGCGTAAATGCTGGGTCTGCGAAGTCTGTATCACTTTCTTCTACCTCAGTTGTTTCACCAACATCACTTGGGATCTCTTTAAACATGATTTGTGCCTCTTCAATATTATAGATTCCACCTATTCTTCTTTGTGTGGAATGTTCCATCATAGCTATTAATGATGAGAATACACATGCTGATTTTGTTTTTAAATAAAAAAGCAAAATTTGATTTATCTTACTTTTCTCTGTAAGAAATTGGACCCATTTTTGCCAATGAAATGTGAAAAATAAGAATAATTTTTATAAAAAGGGGATGGATAAGGTTAACTATGATAAACCCTATATCTTAAAGAGTTAGAAGAGAGAGAAAGAATGAAATTGAGGAATAAAAAGCATTAACATACATCTAGCAACCATTTTGAAAGATGGCCTAAGTAGTGGGATTTAGGCCTGATAATGCATAACAGTACTTTTGAGTACCAAGGAAATTTTTGAAATAAACAAAACCAGGGGCAAAAGAAAATTTGTTTCATGTCGATTTATTGTTGTTCAAGAAGTAAGGAAACATATGAAAAATACTTACAGTTGGTGACAAAGTATACAGCAAAAAATAAACTAAGAGAGTTGACACTCAGAGAAACTCTTCATAGCCACAATTACCAAAGTTTTAACATGTGTTGCCAGGTAACAATTGCATTAAGTTACCAGGTCTTTTTATCAAATAATGTTAAAATATGCAGGCTACAATCCCTGTGGTCATTTCATTCAAAAGTACAGTATTACGTTATCTTATTGAAGATTTAGAGAGTCAGACCCAGAGTTTGCGGACAAGCTGAGCAGATATTTTTATGAAGATGATTTAGTCTCAGGGGGTATTCTCAGATGTTTTTAATTGAGCTCTGGTGAGATTTGAAATGTGTATCTTCATGGCTTTGCTGATGCGAGTATGAAGGCATACTCAGCACTGATTTATCTTGTTTATGAGACCCTTTGGGCAAATATAGCAGACTTAAAAAGATGAACATACCTAGGCTTGAACGTATGTCAGCTAGGATTCTTGCAGCGTTAATGTTTGCAATGCATTAAGTAACCAGATGAAAATAAATGGCAAATAGTGTTGCTTAGATAGCACAACAGCCTTATACTGGATAAGTAACAGCAATGAATGGCTTCAATTTGTACAGCAAAGGGTTAATGAGACAATAACTATGTCTGAAAAAGCAACTTGGAGACATTGCTTTGGTGTTGATAACCCAGGAGACCTTGGATCTAGGGGTAGTACTGCAGGCAAACTAAGAGACAGTAGACTTTGGGGGGAGGGCCTAGAGTGGTTAGTCAAAGACAGTGCCTTGTGGCCTTCAGGCCTTATTCTTGAGGAGCAAGTTGATGCCAAAGAGGAAAGGAAGAAAATTAATGTTTTAGTTTCAACTTGCATAGAATCAAAATGTGTCAATGCTGTCATAGATATAAACAAATACAGTACACTAACTAGGTTATTTAGGGTTACAGCTGTTGTTCTTAAGTTCATTGCTAAACGGAGAAAAAGAAAATCGGACACTGGTATCACTGCATCAGATATAAGTGCGGAAGAGCAGCTGTGTATAATTTCCGCTCAGAAAGATTTGCTAAGTGATGTCAGATACAAATAGTTGAGTCAACAACTGGGAATTTTTAAAGATGAAGGAATTTTAAGATGCAGAAGGCGTTTGGGAAACTCTGAGTTAGAGATGGAAGCTAAGTACCCTATAATATTACCAAAGTAGCATCATCTGACAGAACTGGTTGTTCATAATAGTCACTGGAATTTCCACGACAACAAACTCAAATCTACACTGAGCAAACTGAGAAAACGATTTTGGATTACACAAGGAAGGCAATATGTGAAAAGAGTGATAAGCAGATGTATTGTGTGTAAAAAGTTGGAAGGAAAGTTGTAGGATTCTAAGCCTATGGCACCATTGCCAGACTTTAGTGTTAAACAAGGCCCACCCTTTGGTCATCTAGAGGTAGATTCTGCAGGTCATCTATATATAAAAGAAGGAAAAGATTGTAAAAAAGTGTACAAAGCATTATTCACATGTTTAGTTACTGGAGCTCTACATTTAGACGTTGTTGAAGATTTGTCTGCACATTGTTTTCTCAGAAGTTTTAGGAAATTTATAGCAAGAAGAGGCGTACCTAATTTGATGTTGTCAGACAATGCGAAAACCTTCAAAGCTTCATCTAAGATCTTATCAAGCTTCTGTAATGATCACCTGATGCAAGACTTTTTTAATGAAAAGAAGATAGAATTGAAATTTATCTTGAAAGGAGGCCTTGGCAAGGTGGAGTTTTCGAATGTTTAGTGGGAAGTGTAAAAAGATGTCTGCGGAAAGTTCTTGGAAATTCAAAATTGACATGTGATGAGATGGCTACTATCTTGGTAGAAATTGAAGTTCCATTAAATGTAAGGCCATTGACATTTATTTTTCTGATGACTTGACTTTTGAACCTCTAACATCTTCTCATTTAGAGTTTGGTCGAAGATTGAATAAATTAGCAGATGCTATTGATATTGATGATATTGATTATGATAATGTTTCTTCCTTAAACATAACTTTTCTTCACCTAACAATGAAATTAGACAACTTTTGGGTAGAAAAAGGAATGTTAATCTCAGAGAATCACATAGAAATTATGCAAATTAGTTGTAAGAAAAACAAGAATTGTCAGAAGTCGAAGATATTAGATTTTAGATGGATTGAATATGTAACAGAGGCAAAAATAAATAAACTAAAGTGTTTATTTCTTGATCCAAAACTCTTATTAAAAACTTGCCAAAGTCAAGCAGCTTTGCATTACACCCAGAGGTTCTTAATCTCAAGTTTCTATAACAGGGGTTATTTTATACATGCTCAATTTTCAAAAACAATTTTTCTTACCTCTGACAAGTACCCCATAAACAATAAAGGCTAAGAGAAGTATGTGTTTTTGTTTTGCCTCCACAAATCCAAGAGAATGTATTATAGACTGTGCAACTTTCTCTATTTGTAGACTTATTTTCGAACATGGTCTTCCATGCTTTTTAAATGAAGTCTATCTTTGTAACTTAGACACCATCAGTTGATAACATTGAAAAAACTTATGAAACGCTCAAATGAAGGATTTTTTTTAGCTAACCAATTCATATCTCTTGACAAGTAGTGTCATCTTGTTTTCTTTGCCAGTGAGAATATGGATTTTAACCACCAAGAAGCTGATACCAGAGTTGTTTTTTTCTCAATAATATCACAATTAATTTCTTAGGATTTCATTTGCATTGTCCAGTTTATAAAAGTCGAGTGATTGGCAGATGAAGTGCAGAATTTCATAACACCATGATAATGGCGTGTGTAATAAACAGTTGGTGACACAACATCATAGGCCTTTAGTGTTGGATAATTCTAGCCTTTCAATAAGAGGTTGGCATTTAGAAAAGAATACCATCTAGAAAAATAAGGGACATCAGTCATGCCTGTAGCAGAGTTTAATGTTGCTAAACAAATTTTGTACCACCAAGAGAAGATGAAGATATAGTGCAAACGAGAGTTAGGCTGCTTTAAAAACTGAAAAAGAAAGTAGTTGTAAACTGATCCCTGACCCAAGTAGTAGTTGGAAGCATTTAAATAAGTTGAATTACAAACATTTATGGAGGCAATACATAAGCAGAAATGTCAATTACCCCAATACCGAGGGTAGAGGCTGGTTAAAAAATGAAAATGGATGACAGCTTTGTAGGTTATCTACTTTCCACTCCCTCTGTTTTTATTTGGAAAGAATTCAGATTAATCCCTTCATCCGAGGCCAAGCTCGACAATGAAAAGAAAGAGCAAAGAAGGTAGGAGCAAAGAAGATTTGAGAGCCAATCTGTCCCAACCAAAATGTCCACTTCAAAGTCTGCCTGAAATTAAGTAGCATCTGAGAACCAAAGGTTAGCTGTATGCTTATAATTATGTATAAGTAACTTTAAATGTTCATTTTTAATATGAATTTCATCAATAATATAAGCATCAATACTTCTAATGATTCTTCTTCACCCAGATAATCTACGTGGAATCTCTTCAGTTTTCTCCTTCTGTCATCCATATTCCAAAGAGATTCTAATTCCATACCTTTCTTGGTTAATAGGAAGCAGTTCTTAGTGTTCAGAACCCTTGTGCCTTACGCAAGTCTTTTGACCGCAAACTCTTAGCAAAGACTAGCGATGTCTGCAACACTGCTCATTTTCCATACCCTACATTATTTGAACTTGATGATGTATTTACATTGCTACTTTGATTTGCCTTAGGTTCTAGCAGAACATTAGGGAAGAATCTACAATGCTACTTTAAGGGTCGTTAGTAAGAATAGCAATATGATGGTCACATTTCAAATTACTACATACCGTCTTCCAATGATGCTGACAATTTCTATGCCCTTTATTTAGGCAGATACGACAACATCATTGTTCAAAATCATACCCTTTCTTGCTTCTTTGCCTTCCAGTTAATCACAATCTCATTATTTTAATGTACATCAGTCTCATTCTGTTATTTAGAAAAACTAGTGGAAGCAGCATCAGGAATTGTAGAACAAACAATAATGTAAACTTCAACTCAGTATAAAATGCAAACAGCATTAGTATCAAGGTCATCAAACCCTATTTGTTGTGATGATGAAAAACGAGTTTATCAGATGTGGCATGCACGCAACCACCTCATATCATCCAGATATAGAAGAGGATGTTGATGATTTCTACTATAGTTGAAAACAATGTTTCGTAAGTAAGTTTCTTCAAAGTATGTGTTCAATTTTGTATTTGCATGTCACTACTTGTAACAACCTGACATTTATCACTACACTTTTCACTATCCTTTGTAACATTCAATGATTATACCAATACTATACAACCCGATTTCCAAACTGCCATTGGGAACTGTACCCTTGATGTACTGCAAATTGCACAGTTGTAGAAAAACAGAAGATGGACATTCTAGAAGGCCTCTGGAAGCACGCAAAGAGAAAGCATTTCTTAATGTCGCATCTTTTATGTCAAAAATGACGATAAACAAATAACAATTGCAGACTTGGTTATGAAAATGAAAGAGTATTGTGGAGAAGAAAGTTACTCGGCCAAACATATGAAGAAAAGAATTTTAGGGCATTTTGGGGACGAAATCACAGTAACAAACATATATGGGAGATCAGATGTGGTTACATTTCGTACAACAGCGGCATGGATACTGCATGAATTTAATAGTTTACCTAAAATAAATGATCGTGAAGCTGATAAAGCCCATTTTATCAAGACAGCAGCAAAATTGGTGAAAATGATATAAAACTTAGAGAAACTTCAAAATCCCACTATCCACCAATTGACGACATTTCATCAGTTGATGACAATCTTGATTTTGTCCAGTGCTCACTACAGATCCTTTTAGAAAGCAATTTTTTTAAAGAAGAGCCAAATAGAAAAGTTGCTTCCATTGGCCAAGTGATAATGCAAGCTACCAGACCAAAAGTTTTGCTTGCACCACTTCAACTAGGGCTCGGAGTCCAAATGCATCACCATTTCGGATCAAAGATCTTGGTTGAATCTTTACATGCTCATGGATTTTGTGTTTCGTACCAGTGAAGTGAAGAGATTTGAACGCAGTGCCCCTGAGTTTCAACAGAATGACGTCTTTGGACTTGCATCTGGGTACTTTACACAGTTTGCTGCTGATAATGTGGGTCACAACACTAGAACCCGTGATGGCGCAAGCACGTTTCATGGCATGGGAATTGTAGAGGTTGCAACTCCAAGAATTACGTGTCACTAAGTAATACCTGGTATGAAAATTACCTCTAATGATGTAGCACGAAATTCCAGAATTGAGATCCATTATAACAAGGGATAAATATCCGGGCTGCAATAAATTAAGTTTGAGAAGCTATCTCATTTGGGCATCACTGATTCTATAGGTAAGGTAGACTTACTCTGGAATATAGCTTGGCCACTTTGATGTCCTCATCCAGCTGACTTAGATCTGTAGTGCTGAGACTCGGGGCCTTTCACATGCAGATGAGGTTCTTTGGATCAATTTGCCACATGAAGATAGGCTCTGGTTTATAACAGACTTTGGAAATCATCTATACACCAAATGCTGTTACGCACATGCTTGATGGCAAAGCTGTATCAAGATCAATGAGAGGTTACTTTATTGTCAATACGGCACTCAACGGCCTTATCTTATCAAGACAGTTTGGGTTGACAGCACAGACTTTGTGACTTCAACAGAACAGAACACTGACAAAGACGGAACGGACCAGTCGTATGCAGATTTCCAAAAAACTACTACAGAAAACAACGAAGATTCTCTGGATTAGAACAGACTTTGAGATTTCAACAGAACAGAACACTGACATGGATGGTACGGATCAGTCGTATGCAGATTTCTAAACAACTTCTACAGATAACAATGAAGATTTCAATTCTGGATCAGGGTCTCAAAGTTCTGCTGTTGGTGAGGAACTATCTAATGACTCATCACAAGTGTTACTAAAGAAGGCTCTATCAATTTATGATGATCTCACATCACAAAATAAAACTATAGATGAAAGCTATTCAGAAAGACTTGCAATCTTCAAAAGATGAATTTCTATCTTACCGAGTGAATAAGCAACGTTTTATTAACTTGTTGAGTGGGAAGTTAATTGCAGCTGGCTGCAATACTGCAGTTAATGCAATGGGAGATGCAGATTTTCTTATTGTAAATTGAAGAGGCAAAACTACACCCTGTTGCAGTTATTGGAGTGGACACAGATCTACTGGTGTTTCTGTGCTTTCATACAGAAGTTGAGGATCAGAACATTGTTTTCTACTCAGAGGCTAAGCAAAAATCAAAAAAGGGAAGCATTTGGGACATAAGACAGACTAAACGTGCCATTGGTTTGGAGGAATGTTGCCTCCTTCCTATTATACATGCTGTAAGTGGATGTGACACAACATCCCGTGTTTTTGGTATGGAAAGAGTGCAGCCTTGAAGAAAAGACTCGATCATAATGTTTGCTGATTCGCTGAAGTGTTTCTCAATGACTGTGCAGAGGAGAGTGAGATCATATTTGCTGGAGAACAGATGCTTCTGTCTTTGTATAATGCAAAGGATACAGATAACTTAGACACCCTGCAATTTCAAAGGTTTCATGAAAAAGTTGCATCTAACACTTCTGCCATTGAAATGCAAAATTTACCACCAACGTCTGCTGCTGCAGCTTTCCATAGCAAACGAGTTTATCTGCAACTTCATGATTGG
>JAADKT020068448.1:0-10359 GCA_011763395.2 Chrysaora chesapeakei
AATGCCGAATTGGACGACACGAAACACGAAATGCTCCCCATCCATACTCCTCGCGCTTCCCGCGAGTCAAAAATGAAAAGATAATTTTGCTAATCTGATGTCTTAAACTGACTTCAGTCATCTTATAAGCATACTACACAAATGCACAAAATTTATCTATCTACAATGATGAAGGTATCACAACTCATTCAAATTTTGAAGAAATCGTCAGACAGAATACATTGCTCGTTACATAGCAATGGGAAAAAATGTTTTTGGCAAACCAGCGAATTTGTTTATATCTTGGCCCAGCTAATGATTTTGCACGTAGAAGAAGAAAGGTTAGGAGAAAATCATCAGGATTGCAAAAATCTTTGGCGTCTCACTTCCTTAAACTGTGTACAAACACAGCTTTCACAAGAATCACTTGTTGCACGCGATACTCGCTAGTGCTTATGAATATGGGGCTATTTCCTTGTAGTTGAGGGCTTTTTTAAATGGATTTGACTGAGGCCAAACAGCTGTAATTTACAGCCAAAAATATACCAGTAGGTAAGTACAATTTAAATCATTGTCGAGTAATAAATATTGATGGAATTTTCAAAAATTAGTCATACTATTGTGTTTTTAGTCAATCATGACCTTCTACCCGCACCCTAGACGCTACAGAACTTTTCCATGAATTGAAATTCCCGCCCTAAATTTGATTTTCCCGCTGACGTTACAGGAATTGAAATGAAACAAAACGAGACCACGAAGTTTCCAGCCAGTTTTGGTCACAGTTAATAATTCGATTTTCTTTGTTATATTTTGGTTATGAAAATGTTGAAACAAAAAGCAAATTATCCAAATTGGCTAAGTTGAAACTGTTGATATTAATTCAATTTTGAAAATTTGGGTTAGCTTGAAGGTAGTCACCTCTCCAGTTCATACATTTGGATTTGTTAGCCTAAGCCAAATCCATTGAACATAGGCAAAATTTATCGCTTTATATTTCTTTTCTGCAGTAATATTTCAAGAAGGGAAGCGATAAAAAGTTAGAAAGAGCCCTTGTCTACAAGGAAATCTCCCCATTTTCATAAAAATTACGAGTATCGCGTGCAACAAGTGATTTTGTGAAAGCAGTTTTTGTACATAGCTTCAAGGAGCAAGTGGGACGCCTGTGAGACGCCAAAGATGTTTAGCGATCCTAATGATTTTCTCCCAGCGTGTCTTTTGTTCTACGGGCAAAATGATTGGCTGGGCCTTGATATTAACAAATTCACTGATTGGCTAAAGCATTTCCCCCTTGCTTCCTTACATATGACGGTTTAACCATGATTTGTGAATTGAATTGCAACAAGATACTTGTAACGTGGAAATGTAGTTAGGCCTTCCGATGGCATAGATGAATACATTTTATCTGATAAATAATATTAGCTAATACATATTTTCCATGACAAGGGTCCATATTAATGTGACTGAACTTTCAACAGCAATGTTCCGGCCCTGGAAAATTTTTATTTACTAACCACAGTAAAGAGAACTTTTACAATGATTTTTCGGAGCAAGATAGTACGTCAACATTGTACTTAAAAATTAAAATATTCAATAGGGAAAGGCGAATTCAAGAATCATTAACAACGATAAATTCGAGAAAATGTCAATTTCTCATTATAATGCCCTGAAATGCTTCTGTTGCTCCCTTTTGCTTCAGTTATTTATTGTGTTCATTGTCCTTTTGTTGAGAATGAACATGGTACGAAAGGAAAGATGATTATGCAAGCAATGAATGTCATTTTCAATAACGGAAAGAGCTAAAACTTCACAAAGATGGTTATATGAATCGACTTTAAGTAACCAGAATCGTATTGTGTGGAAGTTTTGTTGTTATTTGTGAACAAAGAAACAAGGTATTTATTTGTAATGGCGACCAGGATATAAAAGGAAGAGGCTCGATGAAATGAGCAACGTAACAAAGCACTCAATGAAAAAGACAACCTAAACTTTTCTCCTTATTTTTGTTAGACATAAATGAATGCGCGAGCAATCCTTGTAAAAATGGTGGAGTCTGTACAGATGGAATCAACAAATTCACGTGCAGGTGTGCAGCAGGGTATAGTGGAACAACATGCCAAACAGGTAAGATTTGTGTATGAATTACTATAGCACTTCCGTAAGTCCTCAAATACACGCCCAGGGCGTTCATTTAAGTTTCTTAGTTTTAAACAGGCCGTTTTTAAGAGGAAGGTGTTTAAAAGAGGGAGGCGTTTATTTAAAAGCTGAATTATCTTTTCTTCAAACAACGGATTTTTGTATCTTCATTCTTCAAAGAAAAACGTACAAAATTGGAACATTTATCACCAAAAAAAGAATTTAGAAAGAAAATAATTGTTATCTGTTCGTTGTTATATATGAACATATAAATACCGTAAAGCCGATCCTAAAAGTCCTAGCCCAATAGTAAAGATGTTTAGTATAATTATCTCCATTAAACGCCACTGCCAGGGGGAGTATAAAAAAGGAGGCGTTTAACAGAGGGGGTGTTATAAAATACCTTTGTCTTTAGAGGAAGGCGTTAATTAGAGGAAGGCGTTTACAAGAAGGGGGCGTTTATTTGAGCATTAACGGTATTTGAAGCCGGGACTATGAAATAGACAGCGAATAATATTCAACGTATCTGAAAGGGAGAAATTACAAGTTTGTCATTTTAAAATGCGTTCACTTAAAATAGTGCACACAGTTAACGACTTTCATCAATGAAAGCTGCAAGCAATTTTATACCACGCTATCTTCAATAAATGTAGCTAGAATAGATTTCCTCTAACGAAAAACTGTGTCTAGCAAGGGCTTTGGTTAATGTGAACGAAACAGAAACCACTTAATAGGAAGGATAACCTAAACTATTCTTCTTGTTTCTTGTTAGACATAAATGAATGCGCAAGCAATCCTTGCAAAAATGGTGGAGTTTGTACAGATGGAATCAATAAATACACGTGCAGGTGTGCAGCAGGATACAGTGGGACACGATGCCAAACAAGTAAGACTTGTGTATGAATTACATATAGCACTACATGAAGCCAGGACTATTAAATAGAGAGCGATTAACATTCAAAATATCGCGAGAACTTACAATTTGGTGTATTTTTTTAAAAGCCCTAAAACATTTCACACAGTAAACGAATTTGATCAGTGAAGTGAAGGCTGCTCAATTTTATACACATGTTGAAATGCCAGGCCATCTTCATTAAATGCAAAGTAGATTTTCTCTGATGAGAAACTGTAACTAGCAAGCATTTTGTTGAATGTGAACGCAACAGGAACCACTAGATTAAATGGGAAAACTAAATTTTACTTCTTATTTTATTTTTTGTTAGACATAAATGAATGCGCAAGCCATCCTTGTAAAAATGGCGGAGTTTGTACAGATGGAATCAATAAATACACGTGCAGATGTGCGACAGGATACAGTGGAACAACTTGTGAAACAAGTAAGAAATGCTTTTGACTTTGAATCGACAAATAAGAATGGCTTTGTCGAGCGAGAAAAGTTGTGAGCCTTGAGTCGTGAAAAGGTCATGTCATAGGGTTTTTTGCAATAATTTCTGCTTTTGAAAATAGCATTGATATTTACCCCGAATATAGTTGCCTTACCAAAAAAAAGAATGTTGGAAGTCGATTGTTGAACTATGGCTTAAGTGGGGAAAGTAACTATTTAATTTTCTCTGTCTTGGTGGAAATTGCTAATTTGATAGATGTAAGCTTCCAAACTCACTGACTTTAAACCTATACGCATTTGTTACAAAGTGGTTCGAAAAAATTCCTTAAAAACAATAAGTCACGTGACATTCCCTTATATGGAAAGCGGTCATCCATATAAATGACTATTTTTACCAGTAAGTCTTATAAGAATTGACTGATTCTTTGCAAGGTAATAGAAAATAGTTAATAATAACAAAATGTACAGAACTGTCTTGATTTTTATTGGCATTAATGAAGGTAGATTTTTGGCCAACGTCAATAGCATGTTTTGATTATGATATCGCAATGACGTCATTGTAGACGTTGAAGACGCTCAAATCACCAACGTTACTTGTAATGCATTGGCCAATGTCTGTGCCAAGTTTCATTTCTCTAGCTCTACAGCAAGGCAATTTCAGGAGGGGTGTAGAAAACACCCTCTTCCTGCCCGGCTATGTAAGTTAAAAGAAAAGCGGTAGGATTAAGGTTAAAACGACTCCGTAATTAACTTTTAAGATCAACTGAAAATTCTTGAATGGTTGACAATCCATTTCACTGGATAGCTACTAAAGTTTGACTAAAATTTTAGTTGATTTATTTAATTTACTGATGATTGATTATTTTTGGCAGACAGCAACAGATCGTCGTCGTCGTCGATAACGGTAGGCTCATGACTGAGCAGCCGCGAACCTGATCACCATCACTTAGCTATTAAAAGTATATTTTATAAACCTCATTCCATCTCAATGTATACACATTACGGATTTGTTGCTAGTGGTCTTTAGTTTCTTTGTTCTTTAATTCCTTTTCTTGTCCTTCAACTCTTGTTATCTTTCATTCTTCTATGCAGTCAAAATCTCAAATGCACAGTCAGTCAATTATATACTAACTGCCATACTAATACAAACCAATAATGGACTTGCCAAGTCCACTGGGTGCGTAAGGTAACTCGGATTTATCTGCTCCATTGATGTCTACTCGGCCTGGTTTAAAAAAAGCTTTCCTAAATTGTTTGCAGTTCATTCAGATTTCTCTCGCTTTCTCTCATTGTTTGTCCTTTCAATCTAATAACCCATACAGATCTCTGGAGTTTAGTGTACAAAAATTGATGAAGGTATTATTTTCATTATCTAGACGTTGATGAATGTGCCTCGAATTCGACAAATAACTGTCATATTAATGCTGATTGCACAAACACCGTTGGAGCCTACACGTGTGCGTGCAAATTTGGATTTTCTGGTGACGGCATTTCTTGCAGTGATGTTGATGAATGTTTATATGGTTCACACGAATGTAGTGCAAACGCCGATTGCATAAATACTATTGGATCACATCAATGTGTTTGTAGAATTGGATATTCTGGAAATGGGACGCATTGTGAATGTAAGATTCGTTTTTTATTTTGTTATTCTTGAATAATCTCCTAACTCTGCTTGTAACTCTTCCAGCTTGGATAATATTGAGTTAGATCTGACAATGTCCATGATAAGATGTAGTTATTCAACCGCACAATCCTTAAAATCCTATTTATATAAACTAGGTGTAGACGTTCTTATTTTCCTCTTTATTTGCACGTGTTTGAAGTATTCACTACTACACTTTATCCTTCATTCAGCTGCCAGCTTACACACCCAGTCAGTTGTTCATTTAGTTACTCATACATACCCACTCACCAACGCACATAAACAAATTCATAAACGCTTGAATTCTTCATCACTCAAATGCTGTCTACCTAAGGTAGGCTTTACATTAGACCCAAAATGAAATGTTCGAATTTCATTGCGGTTTCTGATCAAATCCACTGCCGTGTTTACATGAAAAAATCAAACTCGACCCGGAATGAGTTCATTTTGACATGACAACCAAAAAGAAATTTCATTTCAGGGCACAGTAAAATTTTTTTTGAACGAAATTAAATTCTTCTGTCATCATGTAAACACGATTTAGTCATTTCGAGTGGCCGAAACGAAATTTCATTTAGGTCTCATGTTAACAGCAGAAAAGTCTCATATAAGCCCGCCTTGACCCTGACGTAACTTAATCTATTGTTTTCTCGGTTTTGCTTGCAATCTCACATCAATGGCAGACAGTCTTTATAGCTTAATATGGTAATAATCTTGATTTCACTTTTCATGCCTTTTTAGACGTAGATCATTGTGCCTCAAATTTAACAAACAACTGTCATGTTAATGCTGATTGCACAAATACTGTTGGATCTTACACTTGTTCATGCAAAAATGGATTTTCTGGTGACGGAATTTCTTGCGGTGATGTTGACGAATGTTCAGATAGTTTATCCAAATGTAATCAAAATGCTGAGTGCACAAATACCATGGGATCATATCAGTGTAGTTGTAAGAGTGGATATTATGGAAATGGGACGCATTGTGAATGTGAGATTCTATATCTATTTCTTTATGGTTGAATAATCTTCTATTCTAAAATCGTGTTTCATTTAGTCTTCCTTTTCACTAACTGTTTCTTCTTTCTTCTTCACTTTCTTTTTTTTGGCATTCATGTGTACATTTTTTTAAATTTTGCTATTATGTACTTTAAATTGAGCGTTTCAATTTTTTTTTTACCGCCAGCTGGAGTAGCAAGAGTTGTGTGCAGCGAAACATCAATGGCCGTTTACCTAAGCGAATTTATAATGAAATACGATAACATTACGTAACACAAATTGTACAGCAAAAAGATATATGCCAGCTAATAAGCTTGGCTTGGTGACAGGTTACAAAGATTGTGGGACAGCTGTGAAAGAGACATTATCGCACATAGAATACACGAATGAAGTTCTTTTGAAGAACAATCCTTCACCAGGTGGAATTATACGCTCCAATGATAAAAGTATTGCTGTTACTTGCTCATTACCAAGACATGCAGATACTAACGTTAACCAGATTCTAGCACCAGTCACGCTCATCAATGCCACCGAATGTAAGCCTTCTAATCTTTTCACCAATAACTCTCGTTTTAAAGTTAGCTACCTTTCTCTTTTGTTTCAAAGACATGGTGTGCTCACATTTTGCTATTCGCTTCAATTCTAGCTGGTTACGGAAGCTTTACAATTACTTTATCCATGATGACATCATCAGATTTTTTGACAAAAGTGAAAAGTTTCCCAGTGATAGTCAGCCTGGACTCAAGAATTCATTTTGAAGCACATGTGGACTCTCCTGACACAGACATTACCCTGTTGTTTGAAGAATGCTCTGCTTCTCCAACGATGGAAAAAAATCATGCATCAAAATACTACCTTGTTAAGAATAGGTATGTAACATCTTTTACTGAAGAATAATAATCTAAAATCAACAATCGTTCTACAAGAAACAGCCTATTATTGAGACAACGTATAAGGTACCAGCACAATTTGAAACGGTATAAAATGTGACAATACCGAAATTTCAGCTATTGTTCACACGAAACTGACACAGTGTGAGAAAAATGAGACCGATGCTTGAACCTGGAGTTGTGTCAAATAATGGAAAAATGTTACAACATTAAAACTTAGTCCCGGTTTTGTCTGTTACAATATTGTACCTTTTTTCAAATCGTGCCAAAAATTTAGTCATCCCCGACAAAAATTTGACGTGCTAGATAAGAAGTTCAACATTACGCATTGATGTTTCGCTCATTCATTGATATTTTTTTCATTTTTTGCCATGTGCTGAAAAATGTTCTGATAAAAAACGTTTTTCCTTGTTGCTGGCTACTGGCTTGCTTAATTCCTCGAGCAAATAATCCAACATTTCATAAAAAAGTTTAATTTGTTGACTCTTCACAACTTCCTCGTTTTTTAATTTTTGTAAATAGATTTTAAGTTAGTTAGAATTTGAAATATTGTTGTGCAACAAATGGTGAGTTTACCTCAGTTTGATGAGTTAGAGAGAGTTTGGTGAGACCGTTTTAATCAAAACTGATTTAGATTGAACTTTTAAGTCTACAAATCCATAACTTTGAAATTTATCTTCACCCAAAATTAATCCATAAATTGTTACACAATTCAACAAGGTGGCCAAACAAACAGTTAACATATGCATTGGCATCGGGCAGACGAATGTTGGGTGAGTATTGGGTCGATTGGTCAAGGCTTAATGCTGTCAATCATAATATTATGCTTACACTTCAAATGACAGAACTTCTTTTTGTTTCAGATGCGGTATCAAAGATTCAACGGTGCAGTTTCACTCTTCGGGCAATCCTCACAAAAATAGGTTTAGCTTCAAATCATTCAAGTTTGTTGGTGAAAAAAATAGCCTCTATCTTCACTGTAAAGTTTTCATGTGCCACAAGACATCTACTGACCCTCGCTGCACCAACGGATGCCAAGGCAATAATATTAAGCGAGTTCGAAGAGCAGTTTCGGATGATGGTGTCTCTGCATCTGCTGTCATTGCTGACACGTTGTTTTTGGAAGAAAAAGAAGATGTGAAATCGTTGCAACGCAGAGAAATTAAGAAAGAATATTTGCCTTCAAAAGAATACAGTTTAAGCATTGGACCTTTAAAGAAACCTGAGAAACCAAATGCAAGTCCAGGTAACCCTTATATTCATTATCTGAATCTCTGTTGAAAGGTCTCTAACTCTAATCATATAGATCTCATTATTGCAATCGATTGTGCTTCATCATCCCTGAAATCGCCTCCTCATAAGAAGATTCCGAAATAAAATTCTTCTATTTAGCTGTGCAATTATTCCGTCTCAGATTTATTACAGGAGTCTCGTGTTTCGCTCATTAAATCTAGACCAACAAACAACAGCAATTCGCTACACTCATATCCCGAATCATATCCCGACAATGTTTAAACGCGGCCAGTTTCAGATTAAACTTGTCTTCCAAGAATGTTTTGATCAAAGCACAGGAGGCCCAATCGCAAAAATGATATAACATCAGTGATATAACCTTACTTGTGTTTTTTTCTGCATAAAACGTCCTATTTTCTATATAGATATTTGGTTGTTGCTGTTGTTCAGAAAACGACACATTGTCATAGCTTTATACGTATATAATAAATAATAACAAGGAGTGAAGCTTTTTGAATAGCCTTAATACAACATTGTTTCGTTTTGTCTGAATTTCGGTGAATTTTGCGTTAAACGCGAACTTCTTTACATCAAAATGTTCCCCAACTCCTAAACTGTTGTATACGCATTTGTTATATACGTATAAAGCTATCACAATGTGGCGTCTTCCAAACAACAGCAACAACCAAATATCTATATCGAAAATAGGACGTTTTAGGCAGAAAACAACACAAGTAAGGTTATATCACTCATGATATTTATGCGATTGGGCCTCCTGTGATCAAAGTAGCATTTGCCATTTCGTTTTACTACTCACTGATTGGTTATATTTTATCCTATCGTTCGATCTGACGAAAAATCGAACCACAATAAAAGTGGGAGGGCATTAATAAGCCAATAAAAATACAGCAAATGAGATCCTGCATTGATTGGCTCCGCCAATGATTGGGAGGAGAGTGACCACTTTTTTGCATGCAAAGCCACGAGTCCTAGTTTGAGCAGCTTTCAAACAACAACAGCAACTACAGGGTGTAGCTGCGATAACTAGGACTCGTGTAATAAGTATTGTTTTATCTTAAGATATACAAGGGCTTAGTACGAAACGAACCTAAGGCCTATTTCTCTATTATATCCTCATTCCTGAGTGGTAAACCCATCTGCGAAATTCCCTTGCTCATTTCCTTTACGTCACTGCACGTTTCCGCATAGTTTTGAAACTATATTTCTGTCTTACTCTTTTTCTAGTTCTTTGCCTCCTTATTTCAGCGTGTAGCAAGTTTCTTTCACCTTGATTAGATACCTGGATTTCTATTCCAGCGGCTTCCAAAAGTTTTACAGCAACACAAGGCATGGGCATCGGTTTAGCAGCATTGTTACTGGTTGTGATCATCATTGCTATAAAATTCTTCATTTCACGCAAGAACGCCGATGTTAACAAGACGTCAGCAAAAGAAAGACAAGTCAAGTCAAACACAAACGAACCATTTGAACTGAAAGCTTAGTCCTTGCTTACATACAACTGTGTTGGGAGGTGGTGCAAAATTTCTATAAATATTGAACACTTGTTGAAAAAAATCAGTATCAAATAAGCGCTTGCGAAAATTCCCGAATATTGATGCCTTTATACATCAGATAAAAATACCTTCACTCATTTTCATATTTTTACAAATGTTTTTTAAAGCTTCCTCACCCAAGTCACATTTCCCAGCTTTCCTTGTGGTTCATAACAATCGGGGGTTTGATAGTCTACACCGAGATTAGAGGTTGAATTTGTACCCTTTTCCCTCCACAATTCGAAGCAATTATTGCTCTTTTTATATCTATGTCTCTCTCTCTATCTTTAACTATGGCAACCAATTTTTCATTGAATAATTGACGTCATCAAAAATTGAGTGCCAAATGATTTTGTTTTTACACATCTATGAAGTCTTACTTAGCAACAGCATTTTGCTTATAATACTTTTTCCATATCTGCACAACTTTGACTTTACCTATACCTCAACCTGAACCTTTAATTTTTATATACTTCAAAGAAATCATATCATCACACAACAGCTGTTTAACATAATGTCATACTTCACAATCGCACAGAAATACTTATTTATTAAACGTTTTACTATAATTTTTCATTTTATA
>JAADKT020068559.1:0-10351 GCA_011763395.2 Chrysaora chesapeakei
AGATTTTCATATCAAAAACTCGATATCATGTGATTTCGAAAAATTTTAATGCCGTGTGACGTCATACCGAAATGATCTATACCTAGTTAATTGTCTCTCTCAAAAGAATGTCACTTAGTTACATGCAGATTGAAGTGAGTTTCATTTCATATCACATACAATTTGTTTTGAGCATTTTGTATCGGATAGCTGTTGGATAATGAAAACACCATCAGCCTCCACTATTCGATACATAAATCAAGAGGCTCCGAAAGCTACCCGGTAGTATATAATTTTAACCTAGGCCTTTTTAAAGCCTGTTCACTGGATCGCGATATCATGGCAATATAAGTGCTATAAGATCACATTGTGTTGTATAACTCTTGCATTCATACCTTGCTTAGAATTCTGGTTATCAAGGAAAGTTCGTATCTTGGCATTTTGTTTTCTAAATTGTCAAAAAACTGCGAAATGCTGAAGAAGCCTTCTGCCTTCCTGCTCACATTTTCCAAAATGTAGCTTCAATTCAGTTCAATCTTTATCGTGAAGTTGATTGAGTTGAATTGTGTAGCCTCTCATTGGTGGAAATATTATTTTTGCAAAACATGGCGTCAAGAGAAGTGTTTGGTTGTGGAGAAAACCAAAGCTGAAATTTTCATTTGGTAGCTTATATTTTTATGGTAGGTATGTATAGTAGGTATGAGTGGTGACTGTTACTACCTTTGTGTGTCTGAGAGTGAGTGACAGAGTAACTAAAAACAGCAAAGAAAGTTCCCTGGCATCCTGTTTTGGTTTTTTGCAGATGTCATGCTCATCATCAGATGCAAAGCTAGAATGTTAGACTAGAAATTTTTGTGCTCTGCGCACTAAACAGCTGGTGTGCAGTTTGGGAAGCAAAACCTTGAAACCAAGACAATATTTGCTTGTTAAATGGGAATAAAGTGCAAAAAGACATTTTTAATGGAAGCAGGGCACTTATTAATGTCGATTTTCGAGGCATCAGGTTGATTCACCCAACCTCCGTTTCGCCCAACTTCCTTTTCGCCCAATCTGGACTTTTTGCCCAACATTCTTGGTCGTTTCGCCCAACTAAAATACTTGCTATTTATCATTATTATTTTCACTAAAACAGTCACCAGTGTCAAAATCAGGTTTGGGGGCAGCCCCCAATGTTTTAAATCAAATAATTGACAAACTACACGAAAGAAGTGTCTGCGCCATTTCAGGTTGGGCGAAACGACCACAATGGGTTGGGCAAAACGACTTAGTGGGCTGGGCGAAATGGAAGTTTGGCGAATTGGAAGTTGGGCGAAATGTCTTGAAAGCATTTTCGAAATATACACATGAAAAAATTTTCGTTTTTTGAAAAATGTTTGTGAGTAGTCTGTGGACTGTGCATCTGTGTAAGTTGGTCCAGTTACACTTTAAAAAGCTGTCAGGTCTACTGTTCCGCAGGCATTTGCTCATGATGTGGCTTGATTTGACCTTGATTGATACTCCAAAAATTTGTGTTTTCATTATTCTGTTTTAGGTTGCATTTTTATATAAACAATGGGACAGGGAAGCTCAAGTAGACATAAAACTCTAGAGCTTACAAAATCTGAATCTACTCTTCAATTTGAGCCTGGAAAGAAATATATACCCCAAGGACATCAGGCACAGGAAAGGAGTGCCCCACAAGAAAAGGGTGAGCTGTAGATTATTATCAAATTAAAAATAGGAAATTTGAATCACTATGCAGGTTTAAAATTGTTGTTATTATACAGGACCGTCGAAAGCAGGGGGCTGGGGGGCTTGAGTCCCCCCAATAATTTTGAAAACAATAGTATGATGTCATGAAATCATTATGTCATCAAATACTTTTCTGTTACTCAGCCCCTCCAATCTCAGATTCCTTCAGACGTTCTTGTTATAAATATTTAAAATGTTACTCTCAATTCCCATTGCCAATTTTCAAAATTTGTGAAAATCTTATCACACACAAAATTTAGCACCTCAGGTTTGGTTTTGGGGTAAACTTTTGCTTCTAGTCTTCATGATTTGATTGTATAGCCGTGATTTTATAACTGTGAAAATAACATTTGAAAAGTTATAAGAATTGACCGGGGGAATTCCTGGGGGGATTTTCAGTCAATATATTCAGTCAATTTTCACGGTCAAACCCCCTATAAATTTTCAAACTTTACATCACTCCGAAATCAACTTCTCAAATGACCATGTCTTTATTAAAGAGGGAACATTGTGAGTGTATGATGAATGATTTGTATTAACAGCATTCAGCTCTTTGACAAAAGTCTGCCTTGATTGAAATTTCTTCCAAACTTTAAGATACCTAGTGTTTGTTGCAAAAATCTTATAAAGCATAAAAATCATTCAATTCAAGAAAGGTTTTCATCGTGAAACTAACCTGACTTGTCTAAGCCCTAGTCTTGAACTGTCATAAAATCCACAATACAAGCACTCAGATGGAAAAAAAATTGTACCTAGACTAAATTTTGGATGCTGAGTGCAAACTTGGTCTTGCAATTTCGTAAATCTTGAAATCTTGAAAAAGCTCCATAATGATAGCCATTTGTCAAATAAGTGTATTGACTGAAAAATCTTAAAATTTGATGCTTTATGATAAAATATGATTCTTGAAACTGATTGCCTCTCTCTTTATATGCACGTTTTTCGCTTTTAGAAATTAAGTACACCCCTAGCCTGCTATCAGATGAAGACGAGGAAGAAGCCCGTCAGCGTAGAGGAAGAAGAAAACTTACGGTTCCAACTGTATTCCGCTGGGAATATGGAGGAAAGGAAGTTTATCTCTCTGGCAGCTTCAACGAATGGAAAACAAGAATACCTATGTCATACAGGTATTTTCTACGCATGCTTTTTTCATGAAATAACTAAGTTTTCTAGTAATATTGGAGGAAATTAAGAAAATAATTAGTACCTACGAGACCCACTAGCCATAGTCAATAGAAAAACACTGTTTTTCTATTGTATATGCCCTAGCGGTTCTGCATGGACCATCTTCATACAAATGCACATGCTCATTCTGCGATATGCAGTAGAATACCTAACTTAATGCAAGCTCTGAAGTTTGGTCTATGTTAGTTTAAATTAGTGATTTGACACTACTTTTAAAAACTAACATTAAAGAATTTCACAATACACAATACAATACGCTGTTTTGCGAAACGAACAGTTTTGCATCAACACGGGCGTTTCCAGAATGTTTTCCCTGTCCACATTGAAACGATGAAGTCACGTTTTCTAAACTTTGAATTTTGAAATTCAATACTCATTAACTACCCAAGGTTATTAATATTGCTGCATCGTTTCAGATGTTTGCGTTTTCAGTGTATATACACTGGGAAATTGCGTTTGCAAGAAGTTGCATTTTCAAAAGATTCCACTCTGGAAACCTTTTTCAAATGTTTACGTTTCCGGTGGCAGATTTGTGGACTAACCATGTTTCTTTCTGGTTTTTTATAGCCCCTCTTCGTATTCGTATCTTCTCTGTAGTTTTGTAGAGTGGCCAATAAATTATAGTACTGTAGGATTTAATATATATTGTAATATTTGTAATATTTGTATATGAATAGATCAAAAGCAATGCTGTCATTTCTCTGTTTTAGTGGTGGTGAATTTAATGCAATAATTGAATTGCTTGAGGGTGAACACCAATTCAAATTTCTTGTTGATGGCCATTGGATTCATGATCCAAACCAGGTATGTGTATGGCATTAGTATGGCATAAGTTTCTTATGTCGCATCAGAGAATTTGAACCAATATTTTTTAAGTGGGGTGAGGGGAGAGGGTGTGGAGTAGAAAATCATTCTGGCGCTCCAAGATTTGGGCGACATTGTAGAATCCAAGAACTTTAGGTTTATTAGCAGGCTTTGCATGCGTAAAGACCTCTAATATAGGCTTTTGCAGAAATTTCCTTTTCATTTTTTTTGTTGATGGTGAATTTGAAATGAATTTCGAAAAACATTCAAATCTACTAAACCTACCGCTTTTATTTTCTTGTGTTTTATTGTAAAATTTCTCTCGGCAAAGCCTTTCATTTTCTGTCTTTCGCCTATTTGTGACAATTCTGATTTGAAAAGGTCTAATTGCAAGAAACAACAGTTTTGGACTTGCTTGAAAGCTATACTGGCTGACGGACTGACACTCTAAGAGTATAAACATTGGAAACAGACCGAAACAGTTGTAAAAGGTGGAATTTTTACCTAGGTGCGGATCGAAAGGCACCAGTCAGATAGTGGCGTTGAGTTGGCATTGTGTTTTAAACAATAATAATGTATCTCGCAAGCTGACTGGTGTTAACACAATGCTAACTCAGCGCTACTCTCTGATTGGATCTTTTCGATCCGCATCTGGGTATAAATTCCGCTTTTTGAGCTGTTCTGGTTCGTTTCTGATGTTTATACTCTGAGGAGTGTGAGAAGAAAAAAGCTTGCCTGCTTCTCGCAATTCTGAAATCCACATTATTCACGAGAACAGTAATAGTTTATTAGCCAGCCGTCATCGCTTAATATTAATTGTATTTTCAGCCAACAGTGAATGACACATTTGGTGGACGTAATAATGTCGTCATCATAAAAAGATCAGATTTTGATGCAACAGAAGCACTCGATGAAGATGCTGGAATGCAAAAAGGCAGCTTTGGATCTCTCAGTTAGTCAATTTAACTACTATTTAAAACATACTCCATTTAAGTAAATATCGTAGAACAAGTTTTTTATGAATGGTTAACACTAGGATAGATTTTTCCACAAGTGGCATGCCACAATAGATGGGATTCAAACCTGGACTGCATGATTAGAGAGCCAACAACGCTTCCATTGAGCTATAGATCTGAATGAAATCGCCGAGTAACTCTCTGAGTCATTTAGCCCAAGGCTGTCCCCGGTTTGACTATTTTTTATGTTTCGGCTATATTGAGCCTTCTATCGTAGAACAAAATAGCAGATTGATTCCGGGGAGGGGGGGTGCTTTGAAAGGTATTCATACTAGACGTGTCGCTCATGTGGGTGACATAGTCACAATCTCTACACATTGGTCTGAGATCCGCTAGATTCTCATAAATTGATTTGTGTGTTTAGGATTTTCTTACTAATGGGTTGATGATAGTAAATTTTGCCTTTTTTAACGCTTGTTGCACAACAAATACAGAGCCCTGTCACTTGTTCATAAACTTGCCATTATTTAAAGTTTTGACACTTAGAATTTAGCCGCAAGGAAACTTTTAGAAAGATTCTTTAGAAAAGTTATCTCCAAAGATGCCTTTCTTCTCATTGTTGATCTATGGACTCTCAGATGTACCCTAACTAATCTTCTTCTTGTACAATCTCTTTCCCGCGGGCTTTTTCTCTTCGCGGTTTTCTTGGGGCCTCCGCCTTCGAGTTAATGATTTATAAAGGAGTCATTCTACATATTTAGTTCCATTGGGATATTGAGCATGTGAATGTATTTAAAATCATATGGGAATAATCTGCGGGGGACAGCCTGGTGTTGTTGAATGTTTGCAACGAGGGGCAATTCACTCCTTGAAACTCTCGTACACCTTTGCTGGAAGTCCTATTGTTTTCTCAGAAATCCTTTGAAAGTCCTTTTGTTTTAATGGAAATCTCGTACGCCTTTTTGCAGAGTGAAATGCCCCTCGGTTTGCATGGTATATGGCGGTCAAAGCACGGATTCAATCTTTGAGCTTTAGGAAATTTAGTAGGGAAAGGAGCACGTAGTTTTAGTGACTGTTGCTACAGATTGGTTAGTCTTTTAAGTTGTTCAGTGTTGAGCAAAGGTTTCCTCGACTGTAGAAGATTGGCTGGCACACGTTCTCAGTCCTCAGCATGTAATCATGCGTGCGTCTTAATGAGGTCTAGTGTCTTTGAATACTTTTGCATAGAGAATCAAGCTGTAAGTCAGTTAGGATTTGAGGTAATCATTTGTTGCTCCAGTTCAATCAACCTATATATAGATTTAAGTGAAATGTTTTTGACTTCCTAGGGCAGATCTCTCCACCTGGTTCATACGGACAGCTGATTCCATCTCCCAACACTCCAGTTGTAATACACGACAGTTTGCATTCATCAGTACCTCCAATGCTACCACCCCATTTGCTTAATGTCATACTGAATAAGGATGCTGTTGACCAGGTAAGAATACCTAGCATCTTATACTCTAAGGTTAGACTCATTACATAAGTCCCACTCTTCGCAAACAGCAACGGCAGTCTTTAGCGAAAGCAACGACTATTTTCTTAGAAAAATTGAATTGGATGGCCTAATGCTCAGAGTGGATACTAGTAGATATGGATAGTAGTTCTGAGCGACCTATCGAAATCTGATTGGCCTAAGGAGCGAAAACTAGGACTCGTGGAATAAGTCTACTCTTAGGTGCCTAATTGTGTTCCCCCGCTAATTACTTTTTTGTAAAAATTCAAACCCCCTCTTATTAGGTGTAGGAACTCCACTTATCATGATTGACATCAATACTGGTGTCAATATTTTTTTATTTTTCTGTGACTTTCTTGGTATGAAATTTCACGTGTACACTATATTTGCTTGTTTCGACTATGGATTGCCTCCGCTAAAAGGCACTATAGGGCCCGTTCACACTGCGTTTCAGCAGTTTGCTGACAACGTTTGTCAAACAAATTCCGACCCTCTATGACCCCCCCCCCACCAATTAGACCCGGAATGCTCTTCCGACTCCCGCCTACTTCGACCCTCTCAGCAATTAGGTACCTAAGAGTAAGTAAAATCTTCAGTGACGAAAGTAAGTAACAAGTCACGTCAGTTTACGGCTTGAATGACATGATCTAGTTTGGTTATCTTGGTTTTTTATTTATCTTAATTTTGCGTGTAGTGATTAGTGTGCTTGTAGAAGGAAAATTAAAGTTTAGTTGTAAACTAACGAAAACAAGTATTTGAGCAGTGCAACCCCATGAAGAGAGTTAAATTGGGTAATTTAAAAAGTCGATTTTTAGTGGTATCATTTCTCTTGCCTCGCTCAGATCGCTTACATAGGTCAGTTTTAGACCAAGTAATGGACTAAATCGTTTGGGAAAATTCCTACATATAAAATTATCGCCTGATTACTGTACGATGAATTGATTAATTATATTTATTTTTTAAACACAGGAAGATCCAACATTGTTGCCAGTTCCACATCATGTTGCTCTCAATCATCTTTACGCATTATCCATCAAGGTATGTTACGTTCTATATGTTACCTGTTAGCTATCTAGCCAACATTTCACCCAGCATTCATCCATCATCAATGGTGGGTGAAATTTTGCGTTGTTTTTAACAGCATGTTGGGTCACCTTCGAACAA
This sequence comes from Chrysaora chesapeakei, assembly GCA_011763395.2. Lineage (NCBI taxonomy): Eukaryota > Metazoa > Cnidaria > Scyphozoa > Semaeostomeae > Pelagiidae > Chrysaora > Chrysaora chesapeakei. The sequence continues at coordinate 7,315 of JAADKT020068559.1, forward strand.
AATTTTCTGTGGCCTGAGCTAACACAGTAACAGAGCATTGATTTGTTTCAAATCTTGGTGAAACTTTTTGGCTTGTCACCAATAATGTCGCAGCGCGTAGCGTAGCCCGTTTTTTTTTAATTGGCGATGCAACACGCGTTGTTTTCGTACGTTTTTGTGGAAATTTTTAAGGACCCATTCTTATTTTATCACGCAAGTTGATTGTCGCAGATTTTCTGTCGCATCATTTTTGTCGTAGCGTGTAGCCACCTTAGGATTTCTCACAACAGGACATTTTCAGTTGTGTCGCGTCGTCAGAACAGGTGAAAAGTCGCACGTGTAGCTGCGGCTCAAAGTGAAATTTTGGATGAAAATTTGGGTCCTTCGAAAACCTCGCCAACGTTGCTGGGTGAATGGAGGCGCACAAAATTCTGGTGCGCAGCTCTTTTCCAGGACTTGCATCAAAAATCAAAGATGCTGCAGGCGAAACGCTAGATGAAAATGGTGATTCGTTTGAACAACTCTGATGGACGAGTGGGCATGACGACGCGCGGATCTTTCACTGTCTTCAAGCAAAGATAGAAAGGTTGGGTGGGAGTGTTGGGTCCTTTGTGAACACCCCTGCATTTATTCGCCTGACATGTGAGAAATTTGTTGGGTGTATGCTGGGTGAAATTTTGGTTTGTTTAATTTCGTGCGTCTCCCTTTTGCAGGATGGTGTTATGACACTAAGCGCAACGCATCGGTATAGGAGAAAATATGTAACTACAGTGTTTTATAAACCAGTCAGATGATTATTAGTGAACTTGACATCTAGTTAAATGAACAATGACCAACCTATTTAAATTTATAGTTTGCTTAATAGTTTGCTTAAAGACTTTTTAACAGAAACAATTCGTAGGGTCAGTTGTCTTGTGTCTGTCAAAAAAAAACAAGTGTAACTAGGCTGTTCGGTTGCAAATGTGTTAGACAAACAGTCAACATTGTTGGTCAAGCGTTTGAGATTTTCTTTGGTTGCAATATTAGACCGTTTAGCACGTCACCAAAAATTGTTCGATAAACAAAAAAAACTGTTTGACGAGTGATGTTGTGTGCAGTTGCCAAACGGTGGAAAATGGCCTAGTACCAGCGAGTTCATAGGTATGTAGGCATGAAGGTCCTGGTGGTCGTAAAACGCACCAAAATCGGACAGGGTCCTCCGAACGCCGAAGCTATACTAGACAACGATAGCTGAGTTTCTGGCTGCACGCAGGCTTGCCTATGAGGCCGAGTAGGCGAAAACGAACGACCGAAATTTGCATTTCTTTAAATCTTGGCTGCACCTCATTTTCCAATGGCAACATTTCTCTCTGGAAGCTGGAAATTTTTAACTTTTTCTATTCAAAACTTTTCTCGCGACAAAGATTGACAGCAATTACCAGCACTTTTAAAGGTAGCTTTAAACTACTATCACTTACTGTACATAGCTTTCATAGGACTACATGATGCTGCTTGTCACCGGTCAAGATATTAAGAGCATTCATTTCCAGGTACGTCTATTCAGGGCATACCTTTCTATGGGTATTTTCCTGGTATTTCGAGTAAATCCAACTTTCATACAACCAAAAAGATATGCCTCCTCTAAACGGTTAATTTTGGCATTTAATATGATTGTGCTGTAATGTAGATTGTATTTAAATGTTGTAATTAGATAGAAATTGCATATATCTGTGTGAGTTTTGATCAAAATATATTCACTTTTTTCAAGGCTGTGCTTGTGTAAGATACCCCTTTCTTAACGGAAAGGTTAAGCTACTGATTCGTGCGTTGTAAAGTTTGGTTTCCGTACAGACGAGACGCGGAGGGTCGTTGACCGTCTTTTGCAGTCGTTGCAAGTCAAAGCAGATCACTTCGGATTTCTACCACATTCATGATAATGGTACCATGGTAACAGAGGGGCGGTACCTGGTACCAAATTCTGAAAAATGGTGGAACCTGGTCATATGTATTAACATTTCATCCGACCCGGTGGTTAACTCGGACCAACATTTGGATTACGTGGTACCAATACCTGCAATTTGGGTGGAACCTGGTACCAAACCTTGTGGCTCCAGTATCAAAGATCCCCACTGTCAACCCCCCCCCCACTCAAGAAAGATATACACTGAACAACAAACGATATTGAAGATGCGAAGAATATATTTTAATTAAATATTTCATGCTCAGTCACATTAATTCACGAAACATACAGCTATGTACACGTTTTAAATCCACAATTTTTGAATCAGGCAGCAAAAAGTACTGTCCTAAGCTAAATATATTTTCATAAGCTTGAATATAGGGACCTTTAGACTGTTAAAAAATTAAGCTAACTCAGGAGCGAAGAAGAGCTTTTCAGTTGAATTTCAGGACTTAAATTCTTCCAGACCAGCAGCTAGAAAAGTGCCTATGCTATAGACCTTTCCGACGAAAGGCCGCCGAGACTGAAATTTTCAAAACTTTAAGATATCGAATACGAGAGGTCCCCCTATGAAGCTACGGTATGATAAAACATTGTGAATTTGATTTGAGCGGTATGAAAAGTGTATTTGTACGTAATACCTAAAAACGATTTCTGCAACGGCGTCTGTTACAATTAAGACACTGTTTACACTATGCCGGTATGAGAAGAATACGGTACGAAACTATACCGTTTTGGCCTTGCGTCTACACTACAGTAAGCCGGCACAGTTTGGGTATGAATAAGGTACGAAATGAATACGATACGCTAACCGGCTTCATCTGAAAACGGCATAGTGTACAGTTTGATGCCGCTTTGCTGAATGAATAAGAGAAAAACAATTACTCTTTGTTCCTATTGACATGAAACAATAGATTTTAGACAAATAACGGTGACCTTGTTCATCCTATTCATTTCATTCTGGCATAGTGTAAACGGTAATACACCTTTTCAACTAAGGGCCTCGTTTTCAAAAAAATTTTAAATTGTGTCACAGAAGCATTTCGATGTCAGATTCGAATTCAGCACCTTCGTTTTAGAGTTTGGGCAAATTTTTACGCTTCTAGTCCTTACAATGTT
>JAADKT020068670.1:0-10351 GCA_011763395.2 Chrysaora chesapeakei
CTTCCTCAGTTTTGGGGAACGGGCGTATCGAGAGAAGCCGTACAGTTTATGTTTCAGTATTTACATGAACGTACCAATTTTAATGTTTTGCTAACTGCTTGCCCTGAGCCAGCTAAACACGCTAGACGCTTTGTTGAAACGTGGGCCAGATTAGATGAGACAGTTATGTTTAGAAATGCACTGACGTATTTTGGCAAGCCGGTCAATTTACATCAGTACGTCGGTTATATCGACGATGTAGTTAATCAGGAGTTATAGTTATGGGTTTTCAATCTAGTAGTTCAAGTAGTAGTTCACAATCAGAAACTACCCAATGGGCAACTAATGCACAGCCGTCGGCTTATGGTACCAACCAGTTCGTTAATATGCTGGGGTCGTATATGGACGAAGCTAATCAGGCTTACGCTCCCTATGAGGCCATCGGCCGCCAAGGTGCTAATCAGTACGCTGCCCTTTTAGGACTAGATGGCTATGATCCGCTCCAAGCCCAGGGAGATGCGCTGAGTTCTCTTATTGGTCGAAGTGGCAATATGCCGATGCCTGGCCATGTCCGGTACGGTGCAGACAGTGCTAATGGTGACGTAGATTACGCTGGTGCAGGTGAGCAAAATATTGGCGGCAGTGGTAGTGGTAAGGGCGGAGTAGGCAATATACTTTCAAATATATCTGGCAAGCCAAGCTTCAATACTAATATACGATCAGGTGAGTATTCTGACGGGCTTAACATTCCTGACCCTGTGACGCGAACTGACTTTAATGTAGATGCTCTTGATGGTCGTCGTAGAGCACAGAATGAAATGGAACGGCGTACATATGTATCCAATCAGATTGCCGACCAGCTACGTAATGTAGAATTAGGTTTAGCGGATCTAACAATGATGAAAGATCCCACCGAACGCCAACAGGCATTTGATGCACTGAATGAGCAGCTGACAGGTACATACGATTCAGTTAAAGGAACTAATGTAGATGATCCTTACTGGCAACAGTTCATGGGAGACTACGCGCATGAGATCGCCATGTTTCAAAAAGACTTACAGAGGGATTTCAAAGCTGAGTTGCCAGGTCAAAAGAGTGTACAGGAAACACTTGAAGCAACGCCAGGCTACCAGTTCCGATACGACCAAGGAATGAAGGCAGCCAATGCTAGTATTGCGGGCCGAGGCCTACGAGGCTCAGGACAGCAACTAAAAGAGTTAACTGAGTATGGCCAGGACTTTGCTAGCTCAGAATATGACAATGCTTTAAATCGTTACTTAGGCGCTGCAGGATTTGGTGGGCAAGCAACCTCTCAGAATCAAGCACTACAGGCCAACTTAGGGCAGATAAGCGCTTCTGGTTATCTTGCAGGTTCGGGTACTATTATTCGTGGTCCGATCTCTATGTACTCACAATCGTCAAGCCAAAGCTCAAGCAGTGGCATGGGCGTAAGTTTATAGAAGGATAAATAGTATGGCCAATTTAAGTGATCTTATAGGTGGAGGCGCACAGGAACAGCAAGACCCGATGGGGCAGAGTAAACCCCAAGAAGGAGATTTTATGGAGAAAGTCCAAGGGTTCCAACAGCGGCTTTCTAAGATGCAATCTAAGTTAGCTCAAGCTGCTGAGCCTACTGTCAAGGATGTTATCCGAAATCAGTTAGCCGGTATTACCGGACAAGCTAAAGCCAAGGAAGGCTTAATACAAAAGCAAGCGGATTCCGCTATACAGGGTATTTTACATCCCGCGCAGCCAGAGAATCTAGCACAAGAGGGAATGGAAACCTTACCAGGGGAAGAAGCAGGGTTCATGGATATCCAACCAGGTGAGAAAGAACCAGATGGCACCAAACAAGATCCAGATGCAGCTTATGGTAAATTGTCTCCTGGGTATCGTTGGAAGGATATTAATGATAAATCCAAAGGAGCTGAACCTATACCAGGTGCGGGCAAAGATACTAAGAACTCAGGCGAGGCCGCTAAGATAGCTATGATGGAAGCAGCCCAAGTTGTTATGGGCGAGATACCTAAAGATCTATTTAACAAGGACGGGACCCCCAATCGTACATTAATCATACAATCTCATTTTAATCTTCCCTGGTCTGACGGTCGGGATTTGCGTACAAAATTTGAACAAGGTATCCAAGCGATAACACGTGGCGAAACAGGTGCTGCGATGCCAGATACTGAAGTAGATAATACTCGTGAGCGTTTCTTCCCAACCCCCTATGATACAGATGAGCAGATTCACACTAAGTGGTTTCTCTACCGGCATTTCGTTAATAACTATTTGAAACTTACCACTGGTAAAGGTAAGTTAGATTATGTTCAGACAGGGAAAAATGGTGAGCCTCGCTGTAATAAAGCATTAGCAGATAATGTAGCAACCCAATACAGTGCTTATTTGACGAAGACTCGTAAGCAATGGACACAGAGATTTATTAAGGCCAATCCTAATGCTACGCCAGAGCAGGCCCAAGAATACTGGAATTGGAAAGTTAAGAATGATCCTCGCATTAGCAAGGGCTTTAAATTTAATAAAGGTGAATAGATGAGTTTATTTGAAAAATCAATTTTAAAAAGTATGGGCGTTTCTGGCGGCCTTGATGCTGGCCCTATGATAGATGAATATGGTAGGCCCAAGGGCGGATTCCCTTCAAGTAAAATTCCTAAAGGTGGCAGCTTGGGGCAGCTGTTAAAAAATAAAATTATGGGACGAGGAAACCAGTCAGCCCCGAATACTAACCTACCTCCTCCACAAGAAACCGCCCAGCCAACTAATCCATCGCTTTTCGAAAAGATGAAACAACCTCTTCAATCTCCAGCTGCCCAACCTCAGCCATCGATGCAGGGCGAGGCTAACGCTAATAATAGGGATCCAGGCCAAGCAATGGCGTCCCTAAGAGAGAAACATTACGCCGCAGCACAAAAATTTAAAGGCATGGATGAAAATCAAAACCGAGGCGTCTTGCAAAATTTCTTTAAGAAGGCCGGCGGGATGAATCTTGATCCTAAGAAAACTGCCTGGTGTGCGGGGTTTGCTAATGCTGTCATTAAGTCTGGCGGCGGGCAGGGGACGGGCAGTCTAGCAGCTAAGTCTTTCTTACAGTGGGGCAAACCAACAGATAATCCGCAGCAGGGCGACATTGTTGTTTTACATCGAACAAACAACCCAGCCAAAGGGCATGTGGGCTTTTATGCAGGCCGCGATAGGGATGGCAATATACGTGTTCTGGGCGGCAACCAAGATAATAGTGTCAGCGTTAAAACATACCCCGCAAGTAGGCTAGCTGGCTTTAGAACAGCAACTGGTTCAAAACAAGATGAGGCTATTCCTCATACTCTGATGCCCCAAGGAGGGGCACCGTCTGTAAAAAAGCCCCAAGCGGGACCTAGTTTAATGAATAGAGGTGAGCCTGTGCAGAATCATATTAATTTAGCAACCCAACATTTAACTCAATTCGAAGGCTACCGCGATAAGCCCTATTGGGACGTAAACGCTCATCGTATTGGCTATGGTTCTGACACGATTACTAAGGCCGATGGTAAAGTAGTGAAAGTTAAACCTGGTATGAAAATTACTAAAGCCGATGCCGAAAGAGATTTAGCTCGGCGTATTCCTCAATTTGAAAAAACTATTCAGCGCCAAACAGGGGATTCTTACTCTAAGTTAGCACCTAACGTAAAAGCTGCTTTGATCTCAGTTGCTTACAACTATGGCAGCCTGCCTAAAAGTGTTGCCGCTGCTGTGAAGACTGGAGATCCCCGACGGATTGCCGAGGCAGTAAAAGGACTACAGGGGCATAATAAAGGTGTCAACCGTAAGCGTCGTCTAAGTGAGGCGTCATTGATCATGGGAGGAGAATAATATGCTATCGAATGAATTATTTCAAAAAGCTAAAAAAGAATATAAAAAGTACCGTGATCATAAGAAGGTCAAGAATTATGACTTCATGGTCATCCTAGATTATACAGAGCCTTCTTCTGAGCGTAGACTTTATGTAGTGGATATTGATACTGGACATGTCATTAGAAGGCATCATGCTGCCCACGGCATTAACAGTTCTGATCCTCGTAACCCAGCCAGAGCTATTCGATTCTCTAATAAGAATATGAGTAAGTGCAGTAATGTAGGTTGTTTGGTAACTGGTGGTACTTACTGGGGCAAATACGGGAAGAGCCTAAACATCCATGGCTTAGAGAAGGGCATCAACAACAACTGTTTCCGCAGACGTATTGTCTTTCATAAGTCTAACTATGTAACTGACGCTTTTATTAATCGAGTAGGTTACGCTGGTCGGTCTTGGGGCTGTCCTGCTATGGACCCAGCTATCTTCCATGTCTTCAGGGACTTAGTTGCTGGTGGCACGTTCTGTTACTTTAATGGCAAGAAGGTAGTATAGGGATGGGACTATTAAAAGACATGATCCTGCGCAGTATGAATGAGAAGCGCCAGGATAGAAAACTAGCTGAGCAGAGACAATATAATGAACAGCAGAAGCAGGACAACAGAGCTTACGAAGAAGATGTGTATCAAAACCGGCGCTAAGAGCGTATACTAGTTGCCGAACACCTGCGGGACGAGCAGAGACAATTTAATGCCCGACAATTAAAACAAAGGCGCCTAGAACGTCAACAAGAAATCAAGCAACAGAGGGCAGAAGCTAAATATCAACGATCTGCAAAACGTAAAATAGAGATCCTTAAGAAACATAGGCCTAATTTATATAACCGAGTCTTATCAGAAGGAGGTAACGTTGAAGATTACGTGATGTCTAAAAATCCTAATGAATACTTAAAGGGCCTAATGCCCAATGCTTCTGATAAGCAGATTAAAGCGTGGAAAGCAGGTAAAACACTTGAACCCAGTAAGAAGCCAGCAGCTAGCATGGAGCCTTCTCAACAGAAGCTAGATCCTCAAGCGAAGCCAGATACCCAGGCGCAACAACAAGAGCCGGATGCTACTGGCGTAGCTAGTGATGAGGTTCCTAAACCCCCAGAACAACTTTCACAATTTAAAGATCCTGACTCTCCTAGCGCTGGGCCACCACAAGGATTCCAAGATCCTGACTCTCCTAGCGTAGCTAGAGGATCTAGCGTAGATGATCAACAACAACAAGTTCAGGGCCAGACCACTGAGCCACAACCGCCAATGCAAGCGCAGCCAGATACTCTGGCGCAGGCAGCATCTCCCCCCTCCACGGATGCACCTGTAGCTAGAGGATCTAGCGTCGCTGAGGCAACTCCCCAACAAGTGGCGCCGTCTGGTCCGCCTTCTTCCCCAGTGGCCGCAAATAGTAGATCTCCTATCTCTGGACTTTCAGGTCTATTAGTGAATGCTGTGCCTGGTATGAGAGGAATACATCACGCTGTTAATAGACTTTTACCCGAAAGAGTGCGACAAGGCGATCAAGCTTTGGGCGAAGGTCTCGCACAAGGCGTAGCCAAGGCAGGCATGGGCGCTGTGCAAGGGGCTGCTGCAGGACTTACCGCCGTTAGCATTCTCGGAGAAGAGACTTATAACAAAATGACTAAAGGTATGGAATCTCTGCAGAAAAACATGTTTGATGCTACCATGCAACGTAACCCTAAAGCAGATCCTACAGCTGTGCGAGGTGCTGTACTTGCAGGAGAGGTTCTACCTTGGCTAGCTGCAGGCCCTTCCTTGGCAGGTGGTCTTGGTATGGCTGCTGCAAAGGGAGCAGGACTCGGCGCTACTATGGGAGCCAGTCAATTTCAACCTAGTGGCGCAGACAGCAATCGGACGTTTACTACTTTGACGGGCGCTGTGTTGGGCGGTGCGGCGGGAGCCGTAACAAGTTTAGCAAGTAAGTTAACGAATGCATTTACTAAAAAAGGCGCTCAGCTAACTATGTCCAAAGCAGTTAATCAAGCCAAAAAGTTAGGCCAAGGTGGAGATGATGCACTTGAGGCTGGCCAACGATTGGGCGTTCAAACCGACGCGGCTGCTGCTACACAATCCCCTAGCGTGATGCGTGAAGCGAGAAAGGTGCACTACTTAAAACCCAAAGCGGTAGACAAGCTAACTGAAAAGGTTGTTCGTGATGAGCAGAAGCTGACGGATGAAACCTACAGAATGGTCGATGGGATGCTAAAAGGAAAAAACCCCCAGGCGATTAAAACACAAACTGATGCTCTGCTAGGCAAGGTTATGGATACTCAAGTACCTCGCAAGGTCTATGGTCGCCTAGTTAAAAACCCCACTATCGTCAATCACATGAAACAGATTGCTAAGGATCCTGATGTTATGGCCGTGGCTGGAGATCAGAAGTCTTATCGGTTCTTTAAAACAGTAGCAGATAAGTTAAGTAATGATGCCAGCGCACTCTCACAAGCAGGGAATAAAGGTCCTAAGTTTACAGCACTTACTCGAGCAGCGAAAACTATACGTAGTGCTTTGGGCGGCTCTAATAAGTATTATAGACAAGGAATGGAATTGGCCCAACGTTCTGCAGTGCACGAAAAATGGACAGGTGAGTTAGCTAAGATCAGCAAAACTATTGGTGGAGAGAAACCAAACCTTAGACAAATACATCAGAAGCTATTTGCGAAGGACGAAGTTTTTAATGAATTGGTCGCTGACCTTAACGCTCTCGGCATTAAACCGCAGGCTGCCAATGACTTGCGCACTATTATGAATCGCATGGCAACCTCGCCCGTAGGTAAGCTAGTTAGTAAAATCAATATCGACAGTTTAGTTAGTGGCATGTCAGTATCTCAAGGTCCTCAAGGTATGCTGGGACGGACAGCCCACGCTATTTTTAAGCGACGCTATGATGAAGAAATAATAAGACTTATAACTTCGGGGCATCGAAGCCAGGAACTTGCTAACATCGCTAAAATTAAAAACACGCCTCGCATGATAGATAGATTTGCGAAGCTCCTGACAGTTACGGGCACTAAAGGGGTTAGTGAAATATATCGCCCTAATAGATCTGAGCCAGTCCCTGGCGGACCTGGTGGTCCCGCAGATGGGTTGCCGGACGATTTACCGAGACGTCGAAGACGTTAAGAACCTATTAGAATCAGAACTACAGTACTTAGGACGAAGGTAGCTACGACAACTGCATAGATCCATTTAGGTTCATTAGGATCCTTATTAAAATTTGGAACGTGTGACATCTACCAACCTCCTCCAAAAGAAGTACCAAGAGCTATAAGTAGATGGTAGTACACTGCGAAAAGTAATCCAGGCAGCATAAACAAAGCGCCTATAATAGTCCAACCATTATCCTCGTGCCACTCACCACTAATGATGGACTTCGCAAACCCTATAAGAAAAAATATTAAACCAAAACACCCAAGTACTATAAAGAAATTAACCATGATACACCTCGTCTGTTGTTATTAAGTATAGCAGATCTTGATAAGAATACAACTCATTGATTTACAACGATATTAAAAGGCAATTACTATGGCAGTTAGATTAAATCCCCCAGGTTACGTATACTTAGGCGACGACGGCCTCCCCTTAGATAGTGGGAAAATATATACGTACCAGACTGGAACTACAACCAACAAGACAACGTATACAGATGCTGCTGCCGGCACACCTAATGCCAATCCTGTTGTATTAGATTCTGATGGCAGAGCTGATATCTGGCTTGACACAGACGTTGCTTATCGTATTGTCGTTAAGACGAGCGCTGATGTTACCTTGACCACAACAGATAATGTTATTGGTCCTCTTGATATGACAGGAGACATTGCCCTACTTGGAGACATCTCACTCCCTGACGGTAAATGTATAGAGGACGACTCGAATAACGAGTGGTTATGTTTTCAAAAGACTGCCTCCGCTGTTAACTATTTTGAGATGACCAATGCAGCTACGGGCAATGCGCCGCTCTTAAGTGTGGCCGGTTCTGATTCTAGTATTAGTATGGAGTTCCAGGTTAAGGGGTCTTCTGGTGATTACACCTTAAAGGATCACAATGGCAACGAGTTAATGACTTGGGGACCAGGTGTTACAAGTGCTGTCAACTATGTCGCTATCTATAATACGGCAACTGGCACAGGACCTAGTATCAACATGGAAGGCGGCGACACAAACATAGACTTTAACTTTTACGCTAAAGGTACAGGTACTTATAACTTCTACGGGACAGCGACCAGCTCCTCTGAGTTGCGTATCTTTGAAGACACAGACAACGGCACAAACTATTTTGGCTTGAAAGCTGCCGCAGCAACAACAGACAGTGTAACCTACACTTGGCCCGCAGCTGATGGTACTTCAGGCGCTGTGCTCGTAACGGATGGTGCTGGCGGATTGTCTTGGGATACAGGAACTCTAGCATCTGCTTCAACTCAGGCGGCTATGGAAACAGCAACTGATACGACAACCTTTGTCAGTCCTGGGCGTGTGCAGTATCATCCAGGTGTAGCTAAGGTGTGGTGTTCGTTTACTGGGACAGGTTCGATTTCTTTGCTTGCTTCTCATAACGTCGATAGTATTACGGACAATGGGACAGGTGATTACTCTGTTACAATTGATACAGATTTTTCATCCGACAACTATGCTTATTTCTTTACAACCATGATGCATACAGCCTACGGTATTTCATATCCTTTGGGCGCAGTGGTTAACACGGGTAATGATCAACAGCCCACAGCAGGCGTGATTAGATTCCGTACTGGGGACTTAAACAATACAACATTTGATATGGTAGAAGTTAACTTTCTAGCATTTGGAGATCAGTAAAAATGGCTAGTGCAGTCATCAAAAGCCCCGCCGGTAATGTCAGGTTCCTCCATCAGACTCCCCAAGCTGTGCGAATGGCTCGGACTCTTGAAGAGAGCGTAAACAGAGTGCTCATGCCTGATGAAACCTGGGAAGAAATAGACCCTAAAGAGATCCCAGAAGATAGATACTTCCGCGATGCATGGGGCGTAGGTAAGGGCAAAGTCAAAGTCAGTACAGCTAAGGCAGCTGATATTAAAATGAATAGAATACGGCGAGCTAGGAATGCGGAGCTGCAAGAATTGGATGCAGTCTTTAACCAGATTCAAGAAGAGTTTGAGATTGTTCGTTTAGATAATGATATATATAGTGAAGATATGGAGTTAGTCAAGTACCAACTACAGGCTGAGCGGGCCAAGCCCAAGGACGAACAGGATCCTACAGAGATCGAAGACTGTGAAGCAAAGGTGGCTGACATCAAAACTCAGCAGAGGAAGCTACGTGGAAGGATTAAAGTATTACGTGCTAAGCTAAAAGAAGTTGCTGGCAAGAAGCAGGCCTTGAGGGACATACCGCAAACTGTTGATTTAACTAAATATGATCTGGCTCGTATGGCAGCGTTCGTGCCCAAAGAATTAACACATCGAACTGACGTAGAGTAGTTGGTGCTAGGGCAATCTTTTTAAAGCTATCCTATTAAAGATCCTTCGGAGAACATAGGATCGTATGATCTGAGCTACAACAATAAACGCTGTCAAAATTATATTACTACTAAAGCTCACATGAATGTTAAGCCCAACTGATGGACCAAACATAGAAAGCAGTTGAGTAATGGTTACAGCTGCTAAGATGCCCACAGCTGTATTAGCTAGTGCTTCATATAGTGAGTGTCTTTTAGCCTGCATTAGAAGCTCCTAATTGCATTAGATACTACTGGCCCCAAACTTTTTAAGGCAGTTATTACATTGGTATGTGTTCGACCTGATATGCACGATATCCGTCGCTTTCCTACGTCGCAATCGACATGGCTTACAGTATAGTGCTTTGGTAGTCGAGGGATGCACGTACTCCCCATGAGTCAAATACTTAATTACTACCTCCTCTACTTTCTTAGGCAAGCTCTTATAATAGGGCAGCTCATTCCAAAAGACAGTTCTTGTGTCTTTCACATCCTTCAGTCCATACGGTATCATTTTCTTATGAAGTGATACTCCTCTCTCTTCTACATCCACCCAGTCTTCATCAAACATACGACGCTTACCGCCTAGGCCCTGCTGCTTTGAGCGGTAGTTAAGCTTATGACTTAGGGGACGAGCTGATTGTCTACTCAACTTTAAAATATCCAGAGAGGGCAGGTTCCCAATGGGCGGCGTAGTCTTATGTATCTTGGCTCGTTCCACTAGAATTTTAGCGTCAAAGGCCTCGCCATTCTGAGTCAGCAGGATATCTGCGTTGTTATATATAGTTGTAGTGAACTCATCTACCATCTGGGAATAGTCAGCATGTATTACTGCAGGCTGTTGTTTAGGAGAAGAGTTCCACTCGTAGTAGCTGGGCGTCTCATCATTAACTGCATACTGTATAGTTAATATCTTAGTAGGCGCTATGATCTGTGAGTCCTGGATAGAAACCTTTGAGCCAATGTAAAAGGTACGTACCCACGCATGACTCG
>JAADKT020068781.1:0-10349 GCA_011763395.2 Chrysaora chesapeakei
GCTTCGATGGAAAAAGATTTTAGAAAGGTCTATGCCTTCACGACCACCATTTGCTTCACCATTGGAAATCTCGAGGAGGATGCGAACTTTGCACGCACTGCATCTTGGGACATGTGACGCCTTCCCAAGAGCGCGTGGGCCCCACCCTTTCCCACCAGAACAGATTTCCCGCCTTATTTCAAAACGCTAAAACCCAAGAAAAGAACCCAAGCTCCCCAAGCCCCAGATAACACTTCACCAGCAAAAGACTGAGCAAATTATCGGTTTTTTACGCAGCTAAGGACGCTCAAATAAGATGGCTCACAAACAAACAGTAATAAAACCCTACCGAAATAAATTCCGATAAAATTTGCAATCGGTAAGGTGTAGCTCTTGGGTCGTTTAGGGGTACAATAGGGGTCCCAGGGAAGATGGGAACAAGTAAAATGTATCCAGAGAAAAAGGGAATATGGCCAAATTTAAAAGGGAACAAGGGAACATCGGGAAAGGGGCAAAGGGAAAATAATAATCACTGCCAATTCGCCTGATATATATAATCCTAATATATACAATCTAAAATATAATCCTGCAAAACTCCAGGGAAGAACTACCCTCAGCTCTGCACTGCGCGGTGCGACTGGTACAATTCCTGCCTAGACCAGAATGGAAATGATTAGAGGAGCTTATACAGTAAAAGTCAGATCGTCAAGTAACGCTTCTAGTTAAGTTTGAGACCCGAACCTCAAGACAAATAACCAGTAAAAATGGGTTTCTTCATTTTGAACAATTCAATTCCTCAAGATTTTTGTCACTAACTTTATTACAAAATACGAAAATAAATCAAATCTAAACTCAACAGATGGGCTCGAATGCAGTTTAGCGGACAACTTTTGCAGGGAAACAAAGCTATAAGCTACAATGCAGTATGATTAGGGTTTAGGGTTGGGCTTAGAGTTAAGGTCATTGTTACGGTTCGCTTCAGGATTTTGGGAGTAACGCCACCCGTTCGAACCAATAGCGTATGCTGTTTGCTATTGTTTTGTTGCGTTTTCGAAGGTGTCCGCTAAACTGCGTCTGTACCCACAGTACCAACAGGTGTTCATAATTTTCCATAAAAATTCATTTTCAAGATTATTCAGTTCTTGCTGTGCTGTTGTTTATCAGTCATTTATTCTTCCCATGGCGTCATATCAGCATCTATGGCAACACAGTTATAGGCTGCGTATCTAAGCTTCTCCTCAGCGATCTGGGCACTAAAGGAGAAAAAAATCAATGGTAATAATAGCTAACAATGTCCAAAGAAAACAAAGGAATAACAAACAGTTGTGCGAAGGACCCAGTAATTACCATTGCCATCACGTGATTACCTTCTTGGGCAAACAAACTTTCGTTTCCAGGGACATCTATTGTTGTTGTTGTTAGCTCAGCCCGCAACAGATGAGGGCAGCGCAGTGTCGCGTAGATGTCCTATTTGCTCTGTGTACGAGGTTGGGGCAAACCTTTTCGAAGAAGTCTGGGTCGGTGCAACATTTTTCTGGAAGATGGCGGATACTTGAAAACGAGAATCCTCCTCGAGTGCAACGACGAATCGCAGTCGCAGGAGAGGAAGTGGAGCAAATTTAGAATCAAATCCTCAGATCATTGAGGAAAAGGAGAGACAAGGAATCTGCGACTATAAATCTGGAAAATATCTGCAGAAACCGAGGAAACAAGATGCAAGGAACTCACGAAAAGGAGAATACTTGATTTAATGCCTCCTTGAGCAGATAACATGGTACTCAAATCCTTTCTTTCAACTTTTCTCAAATTAAACATGAATTTGAAGAAAAAATTGCTACTCTAGTTATCCTGAAGCCTATAGACTTATCACACTCCAAATCTTTCAGAAACAGCTATTAACAATTACAACAACATCATTGCTGTTTCCTCAGAATTGGCGGAGTGTGGAGGAGCGTAGACTACGACGAATACAATAAGTCTAATTAGAATCCAAGTCGTTATAAACGGAAAGGATTCCTTTACTTAAGATGTCCATCTTGAAGAAAAATGTCGCATCGACCCATACCGCTTTGAAAAGGTCTATTGACAGAATTTTGAAAAATACGTAGAACAAGTTACACGATCAATCAACCTCTCATACTAATGCATTGACGGGGGATGTGCCGTCCAGATTTTACAAACGCATCCATTTATACTGTCAGCATTATCAGGCAGTCCCTGTAGCCCACCAAAACGGGGGGGGCCATTCCCGTACCAAAATTATAGTTTATTGTCCCCCCTGGGGATCCTTCGCAAACAAGAAAGACATCTTTTAAGGCAATCTTGAACAAAATTTAATAGCTTGTTTGATTCTTACTTGGAATACGGAGGCAGGAACAAAGTACTTGAACACGTCGCGGATTCTGGAAGCGAGTCCATTGGTGAATGCCTGAACAAAAGTTAAGAAATTAAAATTTGAAATTTCACAAACCGATTGCATATAAATAGGAGAAAAGCAAAAATATACATATAACAAAGATAAATAACAAAAAAACTGTGGTGATACCAAACCTACATAGTGAAATGCAACTAATAGGAACTAATGTTGACCTGCAATGGGTACTAAGGCTTTGACTCGCACTGGGCGAGAGTCAAAGATTGCAAAGTTGCCTTTCAGCAGGGTTGCAGAGCTGGAGGTCGCGGGAAGACTGAGCCCTTGGAGAATAAAAGTCAGAAACAGGCTGAAACAACTAACAAAGGCAGAATATATAAAGCCAGACATAGATCAAAATCCACCAATCAGAAAAGTGGATTGGTATTTGGTGTATTCCTTATTTCGCTGTATACATTCTGTTGTTGTTGTTGTTTTTACTTTATTTTGAGTAGGCTGTTATTTCTAGCTTTTCCAGCTAGTTTAGGCCTACTATGCATGCCGCATCCGGACATGGGACCCCTAGTTTAATGTCCCTTCCGAAGGACGTCAGAGTGAGTTGTTTAGTCATCCATCTGGAAAGTCACCTATCCAAATGCCTGACCTCATACGACCATGCTTAACTTCAGCTGTCTAACGAGAACTGACTGAGAAGCTTGACCACTCAATCCACAAAAACATTGGTGCAACAAGGTCAATTTTAAGATTTCGCGAGAAAATGTTGTCAAGTTTAATCTCAGGTCGTTTAGGAGAATGTTGTTTCAGTAACTCACGATTTGCTTGGGCATATCAGGAGAGGTGTAGGCAATCTTCTTCTCCCAGTTACGAATCTGAGAAATCGACTTCTGTCCTCTACAATGAAAAAGAATGCAAAAAAATTATAATGCCAATGAAGCTACGCGATTGGGCAACAGATAATCAGGTGACTTTGAACCTCTTTGAAAAGGTTTATTGTGCGAGAAGCAACAAGATGATTGACAATAACGAAATAGAAGAAACATTGTGACCAGGTTTACTTACCATTTGTGAAGTTGTTTATCGCTTGCCACAGATATTTCACTCGAGTGCTATTCTCATTTAAATCATCATAATGCGCTGAAATCGTAGAAAAGAAAAAGAAAAATCAATTTAAAAAGCTATAAGCCTAAAGATAAAACCCTCACTTTATGATGCATGCTCTTATGTTCAGTTTTCGGTATGGTGTTCGAAATTTGAAGGTGAGTCAAAACACAACCAAACTCGCTAAACCATCGGCGTATAGAGTGTATTCTTTTGGGAACTTTTTCAGCGTCTTCTTCTTTCTGGAGATTTTCGAGAATTCGAAAGCTCGTTCTTTTGAACTCTCGGGAAAATCGGAGACTTCAAACTCTACTGACTCCAGAGCTGAAAGATTTCGCAGAGAAATTGCTTCAAAATAAAATTTCAAAAGTCTTCCGTTTTTCAAGAAAATTCATTTTTTTGCGTTTATAGGAAGCATCCGAAATCTGCTTTTTGTTCCGGTTGCGTTTGATTGGGAAATGCATTTCCATCTCTGCAAAGTCTAAATCTAGCAGGTTTAGAAATCTCAGTCGCACAAACGTCTTAGAGTCGTCCCAGTTAACGCTCATCAGACCCTTGTCCAGAAAAGCAAGGGTAGCGGGGTGACAAGGGGGGTGACAAGTTGGTGAAAAATCGCTTCAAAAATAAGAAACAGGTAGGCTGAAAATGAAGCAAGTTGTTCATATAAAAACGTGTAAAACGTTTCCCAACATTCTAGAATTGCTAGACTGGTGTTTGCTTCCTGACGAGTTGAGTTGAATTAAGTTCTCCAACTTCCTTCCCAAGTAAAATATGCACACCCAATCAAGGACTCTACTAGGAGAGAAAGTTGGAAATTTCAAATCAACTCAACTCGTCTGTCGTCTGGAAGCAAATATCTGTCTAGTCTGCACACAACCTAAGCTTTGTCAGCTACTTCTAACTGCTCTTCCAGCTTACAGAAAAGCATATTTGATATCCTACCTGATTTTTGCAACGCTTCGACGCTGATTTCTGGATCTCCACAAATTTTCTTTTCCAGCTCTTGCCACGTGAGCAAATCAAGAACAGGACGGGGTATCGTTTTTAGTAAACCACGACGAATCGCTTCAGTCTACAAATGAAAAGCATTAGACAATATTATATTGCTCAAATTTCGTCATCCAAACTTACATGGTAACGTGGCGATACTTCGCGTAATAAAGTACATTATAGGCGAGTTTAAATACTAGATTTACTCGTAGATTTCAGCTAGACTCACAAGTCTCTGTCTAGTTGATTTGTCACCACTCAAACGGAAAATATAACTCCACACTAAGAGATTGTAAAAAACAACATTAACAACATTTAGCGAAATAGTGGGACTTATATTATATAGTGAGTCTAGATCAGTGGATTGTGGGAATAATATATAGCGAATAACATATTTGGGGGCAAAAATTGACGGCAAGGACACATATACCCTTTTTGGGGTCTGAGATTTTGAGGGCTGTAAATGATATTCTTGGATCTCTAATTCGTAACAGATAACTTATATTTCAAACTTTAGTCCTTTGAAATTTGGTCAGCATATTAGGTGTCTTTGGTAGATTTGCTTAGGCCTAACATACTTGGGGGTATAAAAACATGATGACACCCAGTAAACGAATTCCCCCCTGGGAGCTTTATACCTGATCTTTACTTTCGTTCATTCTTGCTTGTCTGACGGATTTCAGATACTCGATTCTATCTTCGTAAAGAACATTTATTTCGACTCCTCCATCTTTAAGCTGGAACACTGAGCCGTCAGAAAGCACCTAGAAACGAGGAAACGATATTTTTTGGTCACATTCTGTTTCCAGCAGACGTCTTCTCTTTTTGGCAGACGTCGAAACTTATTTTTTTGGTACTGTCTTCTGAAAACGGCAGGTTTGGCAGGCCTCGCAAGGAATCTCGTTAATTTCAAACCTTTAGAGATGATGTAATCTTCAAACAAAGCTGTTCAAGTTGAAAATAGTGCTGCATAAGGTTTAGAACGAAATGTTCACTAAGTTGGTCTATCGGTCTATCTACTCCCCTCTGTGTCACAGATCACAACAAAGAAAGCGCCCACTATCACGTTTGAAATATTTTTCAATTTCGCGGGCAACCCTTTAGAAATCATCGGCATCCCTTAAGAACAGCGCATGCTCAAACAAACTTCAAAAGTGTGGCAACCAAGGAAACGGACGCCTTGCTCGATCTGCCTACGATTTTCGGCAGCTGTGTTTTTTTGGTAGACGAAACTTTTTCCTGCCAAGTCTACAGTTTTCAAAATTCGGAGAGTCTGCGAAAAACAGAAGGTTAACAAAAAAATACGCCCTAACTAACATATCTAGCAAAATATTTCCCACCGTATTTCCCCAAAAATTTGTAATATATGCTAATGTTTGCACTGCAATTCTGTGATCTTATGCCACTAATATGAAAAGTTAGAAAACAAAGCAACTTTAAACAAACTTGCTGTAAAATCAGTATTAAAACACATTTCATGAACAGGAACAGTACACGGAACTTTCAGCCTCATTTTGTTAAAAAAAATTAAGGAACTGCAGCCTCAACTCAGACCAAAGGTTCCTTATAAAAAAGGAAATATTCCTTCTACTACCTACGCCATTTCCACTGCACGCTTTTGGCAGAAAACATGCAAATCGTGCTAGATGCACGTTTTCAGCGTGAAAATTGCAAGAAGAAAGGCCAGTAAAAACTTCAAAGTTGCAAAAGTTTTCTTTGACATAAAAATTTAGCGAACTTTGCAGCGTGGTGTGTTGTCTTTTGCATCGCAAAGAAACCTGTTCAAGTTTCACTAGATTTGCTCTAAAAGGGCGAAAACTGCAGCCCGTCCATACGGAACGGACGAATTGAATCTACTGCGTCTACACAATCTTTTCCAGAATGCTTTCGTTGTTCACAAGGAATCATGATATCGCATTTCATGAACTTCTAATTTTGAAACTTTGCAGCAAGTCAGCAATCCAGTCTTCATTGTTTTAAACGTATAATTAGTTTTGCCGCATATATTCCTGCCAATCATAGATGCCAATCATCGTGGTGAATTCCAAAGTTTTTAAAATAAATTTTGCAACATATTTTTTTATCATGCCGTATATATTATATACATTGACTAAAAACCTACCGTGCTGTATTTCAAAACACCACCGAACTTCTCATCGAATGTTTCTTTGTCAAGTGCTTCAATCGTTTCGTGAAGTTTCACCTGGAAAATAGTGAAATAGTAAAGACTCATAATAACATCTTGTTTAAGTCGATGGTGTGTACTGTGTTGTTTGAAGAAAAGCGTATTAAGCAAGAAGAGTAGAATTTATAGCTCATAAACTATAGGTGTAGAGCTTGGAGCTTTCTCAGAAAAAATGTTAGAGGCTGATTATATGAGAGTTTTCAGCCCGGGCTAGAATTTCAGCTAGATTAAACGGCCTACTAACTCAGCTCTCTCTCTCCTTTCTAATCTCACTGCAAAATTTATTTTGCGATTACATGAGATAATTTCAGCTAAGCGGGCTAGAATTTCCAGCCCGATTGAACGGGCTAAGACTTCTCACGTAGGCGTAGTTTTTTTCCAGCCCGGGCTGAAAACTTTCTTTGCGAAAGCCCAGCTTGACTATGGCTACAGTTTCGTGCAAAACGTTTCAATTTTGGCGCCATTTATCCTACGTTGTCCATTTCAGCGCGGCTGGAAACGTATACCAATTTTAACTCTGCCAATCAGGCTGAAATTCCAACCCGGGCTGAAAAAGCTTATATAATCAGCCCCTAAAAATTGACGAGATTTACAATGACGTACAAGCGAAACAATCTGAGCCAAAAACGGTCATGGCGTTCTGTAGTGGCACAGATGGAGGTATTATAATGAAATGATGAAAAATGCATTCTATATACGTATGATATGGTCCCAGCTCTAAGTAAATTAGCACTAAAGGAAGCTTAAAAAAGCCTAGAAACTGATTGCTAACGATTCCCTGTGAAGGTAAAGGTGAAGGTGATATGGTGTTTTAGCTAGGATCTCAGTAGTAGGTTAACTAATCGAGACCTCGACCCTGGCTGTGACGCTACCGTGGCTGGGCTCGAACCCTGACTACACTGAGCTTCTGACACCACGAGTCAGCTGGATTACACCACGACGCCACAGCACCTGTAGTTTTGAAACGACTGCTTTGGAAAAAAGCGACTGCAGTCTGAAAAACTGGACTTTTACTTGGCAAAGAAAGAGATATCAGATACATACGAATCGCTAGCTAGGCCTACCTCTGCGGAATCCACGGTGATATAATCCCTGCTCCAAGTGACTTTCTCGCCAACAAGATGCTTCCAGATAAAAGATGGCAAAGACAATACCAGACTTTCTTTCCCTCGCATACAAGCCCCCATAACCATGCCTAGCCATTCATATTTTGGAAATAATTTACACGAAGGATTTGGCACGTAGCTGTCTCTGTTTACATTAGACGAGTCCTGGCTCTGGTTAGGGCTTCTTATGAAGAATGGAAGTGGTACTGTTGTATCGATGGCGTTAGGGCAGAGCTCCTCCCCAATGTCAGCAAGGCTGTCTCGGAAGCCACCGCCTGAGAAAAAGAATAAAACTTTGTGAATATCTGCGTCTTCATTTTTTGAGCAGAAAACGAAGTTAGGACTGCTACAAGTCTAAAAAACGAAAAAGAAGATAAACATCCCGGGTAATGTCTGTGCAGTACAGTGGAAGGATACTATGGTATCCCTCCACTGTAATTATGGTATCCCTCCACTGTACAGATGATATCCCTCCACTGTACTGAACATCCTCTACCGTACTGATGATATCCCTCCACTGTACTGAACATCCTCCACTGTACTGATGATATCCCTCCACTGTACAGATGGTATCCCTCCAATGTACTGAACATCCTCCACCGTACTGATGATATCCCTCCACAGTACTGAACATCCTCCACTTTACTGATGATATTCCTCCATTGCACTGATGATATCCCTCTATTGTAAAGATAACCCTCCACTGTATTGCACAAACATTATAGCCTGGGTGTAGCTTTTGCTTTGCAGAATCGAGGAGCATATCATCAGTACAGTGGATTGATATCATCAGTACAGTGGAGGGATATCATCGGTACGGTGGAGGATTTTCAGTACTGACTGTACTGTACTGATGATATCCCTCCACTGTACTGGATATCCTCCACCGTAATGATGGTATCCCTCTACTGTACTATACACCCTCACCTGTACTGCACAGACATTACCCGGCGTGATAAACGAGAGCTTGGTATTCACCTTGGTCAATGATTCCTTCTCCAATAAATTTGCATTCCCACCACTGATCGTACTTCTGGCCCCATCTAAAATGAGTACAGTACATTATTACCTATCAGAGAATAATCTTTGTAGAAAATTTTAGGGATAGATGGGTAAAGCCTGGATTTATCCCGATTTGCTCCCTTTTGGTAAGTTCATTAGTATTCAACAACCTAGAAAAGGCTGTAGATAGGTAAAGTGAGAAATTTTTATGGCGAAGGACATAGTGGGCAACCGAGGTGGCACCACAGGGTTGATTGATAGCTTTAAAATTATAAACAACAAACAAAATTTCAGATGACAATAGTAATGGCCTCGAAAGTTTTACCATGAAAAACCTTGAAAATGCAAAAAACGAACCTAAAATCGAGTTTTACGCCACAACGTTCCGGTTTCAAGGCTTCGTACATCTATGAAAATACAAAAAATGTTACTAGTGGCAATTTTATCAAATTAAAACAGATTTGCAAGTAATGAATACATTTGCATTTGGATGATTATTTAGCCGGGATTTGTACTCATAGATACCAAAAAAAATTTTAAACGCCTAGGCTATTATCAATATTCGCAGATGTTGAAAAAGCTTTATTGAATATGTTGTTGTTGTTGTTGTTGTTACTTTATTTTGAGTAGGCTGTTATTTCTAGCTTTTCAGTTAATTTAGGCCTACTATGCATCCATGTTTGGGACCCCTCGTTTAACGTCCCTTCAGAAAGACAGCAGGGTGAGTTGTTTAGTCATCGATCTGGAAAGTCGCCCATCTAGATGCTGACCTCACACGACCAAGCTTAACTTCAGCTGTCTAACGAGAGCTGACTGAGAAGCTTGGCCATCCATTCAACAAATGTGCTCCAGTGCTCTAGTAATATAATCCAATAAAGATACATTTGGTTATTTAAGGTCACTATATCAACTAAACAACATAAATTGTAATACTAATTTGAATATCTCGTCAATCTTCCCTATTCATAACTACTAATTATAATTAAGAATAACATATACCGGTCAATAATATATCACCTGGTTAAAAATGGCATGTTTCGCTTCGGGATCTTTAGAAGGATTCACCACGTGCTCGGCTGCTGCATGGCGATTTATAAAAATCCTTGGAACGTTAGATTGGCCACTGAAAAGGTAGAAAAGGTAATTAATAGTAGAAAACAAATGTAAATGATTTTAATTTCAACTATGTTAACAGTCTTGGTCTCTGTCTTACTATTCTGATCCTATATTGGGCACACGGTCATGAGGTTTTTAAAAATATTTAAATTCATAATATGGGGTCATAATCGTAACCGAGTAATGAAATAGGAGTTAAAATGATATAGCAATTAAGAGAGTTAATCAATACCCCGACTGCGTTTCTCTCAAGCAGTTGTCGATGAGGCCAGTTCTTTTCTTGGACAAAGGCATCAATGGACGTACACACTACGAACAATATACTTTAGTTAATGAAAAGAGTCATCAGCCAGCCAGTCAATCAATCAGTTACACAGGCAGTCAATCGGTCGGTCGGTCGGTCGGTCGGTCGGTCAGTCAGTCAGTAGTCAGTCAGTCAGTCAGTCAGTCAGTCAGTCAGTCAGTCAGTCAGTCAGTCAGTCAGTCAGTCAGTCAGTCAGTC
>JAADKT020068892.1:0-18099 GCA_011763395.2 Chrysaora chesapeakei
GGAATCTACGGCAAGGTTGTCCGAAATTCCAAAGGAGTTGATTAATGTGAATTGTCCCTCGACAAAAATTATCTTAGAAGTTTCTGAAATGTCTATTAATAAGTAATAATTGAAACCGTACGATGTTTTAGACTAATTTTTCCATCGTGTACTTGGAAATGATTGCTCGTTGCTTTCCAAAGACAGTTCAACCTAGCTGCCACCCTTTGGTATCCCTTTGGGGTTTTGCTGGGTATCTTTTTTAACCAAACACGTATCTGTTGTCTATTTTGACGATGCAAGTGCAGAAATTGATATGTACCAAAAACAATCTTCAGTATACTTCTTGTCTTCTTGTTGACTGATATTCAGGACTCAAATTTAACTTACGAAGGGATTGTATTCTTCTGCTGCTAAAGCACAATGCGAAATTCATTTCTTGAGAAAGGTTTCCGAATACACTTTTTTTATAATAAGCAACCGCTCAATAAGCAAATAGGGCTGAAGTGACCTTAATATTAAGCAACTTGAGGGCTCAATTGAATACTGTAAGCAACTAAGAAGTCAAACAACCAAACTTATACGCTTTCTTGTTGTTAGGAAATTGTTTGTTCTTATGTTTTGCATGTTGAAGATCGTTAGATGACGTTTTTCCACGTCTCCCAAAATTCGTGCTGTAGGCCTAACAGTTGACGATTGTGACCCGCGAAGTCAGGGTTGTTGTTAGGTACAAAATGTTAAGCAACTTTTAAGCAACTTTGAGGGCTGAAATTTCTAACAATTCAAGCAACTTTGAGGGCTGGACAAAAGTCTAGTTGCTTATTAAAAAAAATGTACAAGAAAATACAAAACTCTGCTATAGATGTTTCTAAAAATGAGGAATAAATACAGTAGTCAACAAAAAATGAGGCTTTTATTTGACGACTACCACCGAAACAAGCAAATTTTGTTTAGTAGTTTGTATGTCTCTATGTCACTATGAAAAGATGAGTCAAATCGAATTTGGTTGTTCTCACTTTTAGCTTTTATGTTACCCTGTTTGTTTCAAGATTTTCTCCATTGTGCAAGTTTATGCTAATTTGCACATAAGATCCAAAAAACTGCCTTAGATGGAAGCTGATCGCTATAACATGTTTTAGTCATATCCCTTACCTCTGTAGAAACACTACGAGCAATTTTCATTTCAGACGCCTGGCCCGGCCTGGGCCTATTTTCTTAGAAAGGAGTGCTCGTTTTTTCCAATAGGCGATTCTAATTTCTATGTATATATTTCTATTACACCATAGAGGCAGCTACAGGCAGTTAAATTCTAGGAAGGGCCAGGCGGTATTAGTAACCGATATTAAGGATTAATGCCATAAAGTATCGTGAATCATAGAATGAAAAAGCTAATAAAAGATTATTATGAATAATGCTGCATCATTGAAATCAGTGCCTGGTGCTCAGACACAATTGTCAGAATTCAGGGAAACGGTAGGGGAATAACCCATGGAATTCAATACCCCAGCAAGAGGGATGACTACTAACGCAAAAGACTCCCTTTAAACGAACTATGCAGTTCGGATATACAAAACAAAACTTGTGGCTCACGCAGGGCTTTTTTGCTTCCATATCTAACGCTATGAGTCATGTTGGAAAAGGAAACTGAAATTTCATTAATATCAAGGAGTGGGAATTTTCCTTCCCGGCTTCCTTCAGTGCTTCAGCTTCAGAGTCAACGAAAGCGTTACTTGGTGACGACACAACGGATACGCTTTCACAACCGGCCTAGGCCTACGCATTCTGTCCTAAAGTAGGTTTGAATCGAGGGGGAGGTAGCTCGTATAGAAGTGTGGGTATACATGTGCCTCTGAGAAGGCCGAAGGTGGACTCAGGGCATGATTCTGAAATGATAGCCCCATAAACAGGGCATAATCTTGAAAACGAAAACCATAACCAGTGACAAAAATTTTCCCAAGAATATATAGGTATTTAATTCACTGCTACACCAAGTGTAACCATAACGTTGGCATATTTTCATTAAACAGACACAGACCATAGGACAAACATTTCACAAACTGAAGAACCCAGCCAAAAAGTCATAGAAAAGGACCCATAAAACAAGGGAAATATCGAAAATTTACCCATAACCCAGGCAGGCACATGTATACCTGCCCTCCTATGGGAGTAACTCCCCCCTAGGTTTTGAATGAACTACCTGAAACTAATTCAACAATGCATAATGCAAAGACTCCTCGAGCTTTCTGAAGACTTTTTCAAGAACGTCTCAACTATTTTGTTACATTTGAACTCGGTTTTTATCGAAAAAATATGTGTTTAGCAAGAAAATACATCAACTCTCAATTTCATCAGTCGCACGACAAAATCTTTCAAAAATAGCGCAAAAGCTCAATTAAGCTCCTCCCTCTTTAAAGTCACCTTTCAAATAAGGCCCCCATGAAGTCCAAAACAAAATTAGCCTCTGGGCTTAAGCTTACGGAAACCATGGTCAACAACTTTCTTAATTTTGAAGAGCCAGTATTGAACTCTTTTAGGTTCAGCTGAGGACCGAAATCGAAAAATAGCTATATTTTGAACTAAAACGTCATAAAAGTAAACAAAACTATTTTCAGCTTAATTATAGGAACCTTTCTGGTAGGAAAATTGAGGAAAAATAGAGGAACTAGTGCCGCTGCGTGCAGTGGACAGAGATGACTGTTTCTGAAGCACTGTGACCTCATTATATGAAACCACTGCGCAGGAGCTTGTACCAGGAACTGAAACTGCTGCGTCAATTGTTCCTCAATGAGTGAGTGTAAATGATTGATGCATCCTATACGTCATAAGATATGGGATAAAATACGGTTCAGAGTAGTTTTTGCTTATTATTGCTCTGCCTATCTTGGGAAAGGTGTTTATTGAACTAGCAGTTATAGATGCTTTATGGTAAGTGCTGAGAGGAAATTATTATACACATACGCCTTTACACTCATCTTTTTTAAGATCCAGATAATTGTTGCCGAGGCTCGATCCTCGATGTTCTTATTTTTTGAATAACTTGAGGCTCGAGTGTTTGTTGATGGTGTTCTTAATTCAACATTGACTTTTCTTCAACTACACAGAAGAAATTGCTTCTACGAACAACCAGTAACAGTTTGGCATATCCGCTATACATACTTTAATTTATTATTTGCATAGTTCTAGTTTGCATAGTTCAACAATACAGGAAGGTTTTGCCAAAAGAATGGTTAAGGAACTGAATTTAAATTTGCGGTATGAGACAATTTTCCATAACTTGGCTGGGAGTGTAGAAAGGTACATAAAACCAAGGGTACGTGGGTAGCTACGCACAACAACAAACAATAAACCCAGCCTGAAAACCTGAAAATTTGTTATCAGTTGTGGTTTTCTGGCAGTATAAGTACTCATCTGTACCCGGTTTAATATTTTCGAATGAACTGGCTTTCAGGGGAAAAACTTAAAAGAGGAACTAAAAAACCAAAAGGGAACTCATCAGGGAACTAACTTTACGTTTACGTTTTCATTACACAAAGGAACTCTCATCCGACCTTATTGCTTGGGGTAGGAATAAGCGGGGGGCTACAGGCTCAAGCAGGACCTTATTAGCGGAGGAGGTTGGGATAAGCGTGGGACAACTTGGAGTTTTCAAACGAGGAAACTGTAGAGTAGATATTGAAATTGCTTTCTGGATAGAGCTCTATCAGCTATCCCGATAGCAATTCTGATAAAAGTTGTCGTGTATATAGTCCATCTAACGCAAAAATATCAAGGATAGCCCGGCACAGTAGTGCTTATCCACCGCAGTACGCAAAAACCCACCAAATCAAGCATATTAACCCACCACATCAAGCATGATATAATACCCACCACAACAAGCTTAATAACCCATCAAAGTAGTGTTTATGCTTAGCCACCATAGTGCACAAAAAATACCACCACATCAAGCATAATAACCTTCCGTTGTAGTGCGTATGCATCAACCACTGTAGTGCCTATAGACAAAAGTATGCAAAAAATACCACAAAAAAAGCATAATAGCCCACCACAGCATATTTACCCACCACAGTACGCAAAAAACACCAACACATAAGGCACAATGACCCACCAAAGTTGTGCTTATCTATTACAAGACCCACATAATGCCACTACATCAAGCATAATAAGTGCTTATCCACCACAGTAGTGCGTATAGATTCACCAGCTTGCTCAATTGTTATTAGGATGGATTTTATCCTCATTGCGAAAAAGATAATTTCCCGCGTATTAATTCAAACGGGACATTAATTCAAACGCTTTTGCTTTTTGCAGGATAAAAACAGAGCAGAAATGAAGAAGACTGACCACTCGAATGAGTCCGGGAAAAAAGGAAGAGTAGAAGAAATATTAGAAAAAATGAAACATTTATCGGTTTGCACAAGCTCTAACTGCAACGTCCCAAGTTGCAGTAGATTAAAAGGCATGTTACGGCATAGCAGACAGTGCAAAAGAAGAATTAATTCAACCTGTCACTACTGTAAGCAATTCTTGCATATCTGCATAATTCACGCGAAAAGCTGCCACTTAGATTCATGTCAAATCAACTTCTGTAGTATCATCAAAAGACGCCTTGTGCAACGGCAACGTTTAACTAAGCACCCAGACAACACGCGGGTATTCGCAGAAATTCAAAAGCAACACGAGCAGAGACAACAACAAGACACGAACACTATTCCCGGTGCAGTGTTACCGAGGTTATTATCAAATAGCAAGGAAACCCCTGATTTCACTCGATCTCTTTCACTGCAAATCCCAACAACAAATACCGGTTCATGGATGCAGTTTGACCGTTCAGAATCACTGGAAGCAGTAACCGGATCACCGCCTGAGTTGGTAGGCCCAAGAGATAACCTCATAGCTAAGGAAGACTACAGGGCAGTGTCAATACTGGAAAGACTGTCTAGGGAAGACACTATGGACACGTGCTAATTGCGCGATCCTTGGCATTACATAGCTTGAACCCATTGTAATTTCCTATTACCTAGATGTAGAGATTTTTCGGGAATTTAATTTCGCCTCTGTACATTTTTTGTTATACAACTGACAGAAAGAGTCTTGTATTTTATCCAGCTTATAGTTGAAATGCAGAGCGATAGAGATTGCTTTAGAAATAAGCTGAATCCCAGTTTAACGGACATCCGACATGCACGATTTCTATAACAAACCCAGATCAAGGTAAAGTCCCAGAAGTTTCTTAACTTTCGACCCTTTTTACCATTAGAAGTTTCTTAATTACGAGAAATCTAGAAAATTTCTTAGCACAGATTTCGTAATATTTTTTTTCGTGGTTATTTTTAAGGAATCTTTTATGAGGACCGTGATCTTGGTTTCTTACAAGCCGGTTTCTTATATCAAAATGTGCAACGAACTTCTCGAAACAAACAATCGATTTCTGTGGAAATGCTCCCGATCTAACTTGCTCTCGAAATAACGAAGATTTTCTTGTGCCCTACCCTTCACAAGTTCGTCATAGCGGGATTCAACTTTATATGCTTAAACTGTATATGTATATATATGTTAATTAAAAAGTATCTGCTGTTTCAAAGCAATTGCTTATTCTTAAGTTCCTACTGTCAGACTTAGATAGCTATTCGATTATTTAGTGTTTAAACATGATCGAACAGTGAAATAACAGCGTTCTTAATCAATTGTTCTACTGGAGCAAAGTTCAAATACAGACTATAATAAATGCTTTGGCAGCCGATTTCAGGATGCTCTATATGTTACGACAGCAACCTTGATAACATATAACACTCGCAGTTTTGCAGCTATATGGGGCCGGTTCTACTGCGGTTGGATAGCCCATGGGATGTTTTTCAGCTCCTGTTCATATGTTAAAAAGTTGAGCCCGGCAAAGTCAGCCAGACAGTCATTTGAATAATGGTCATACATTTGTATAATTGTGTTTAGGCACAAATGTATTAGCTACACACATTTTTAAAAAAGAACCATTTTAAAAGGAACCTACATGGAGAAAGTCGAAATATTAATATAGCTTACACTACTAAAGATAAAATCGCTAAGGAGCTTTCAATTTTGAATATTTTCCTTACTGCAAACAATCGAGAATTAGGAAGCCGTTTCCATACATTTGCAGTCACTTTATAAAGTAAAAAGTGTGTGAACGTGAAGGTGAAAGGTGTTTTAGCGCCAGTCGCTAGGATCTCAGTAGTAGGTTAACTAATCGAGACATTGCCCTGGCTGTGACGCTACTGTGGCTGGGCTCGAACAGTCACTTATATAAATTGTGTGTTACGAACGCATGTATCAAATTTTAGCTTGAGTGTTTTGCAGCTACATATGTCTCTTTGTGATATTCATGGCACTAACCTGAACTAACTATGCAGTTAGCATTAAGGAACCATCAAGGAATTGTCGGTACTGCAATTGAAACAAGAGGTCCAAAATAAGAAACATTTGGAACTAGACCTTGAGCAAGGTTCTTTAGAAAGTAAAAAGCGTGTGAAGGTGAAGGTGAAATGGTGTTTTAGCGCTTGTCGCTAGGATTTCAGTAGTAGGTTACCTAATCGAGACCTTGATACTGGCTGTGACGCTACTGTGTCTGGGCTTGAACCCTTACCACACTGAGCTCCTGACACCACGGGTCAGCTGGATTACACCACGACGCCACAGCACCGTCAATCTTCGTGTATCTGGGGAACGGGTCTTTGAGCTCAATGATATGATTTGCATAAAGTTGAAATAAAAATACCTCGTTATCTTCAAGGCATGCATCGTCTTCTTCTTCAGAGATGATTTCTGGTAAAGGCCAACCATAATTCTCGTGTATATCTTCTATGATAGCCTTGAAGAAAATAAAACCATTTAATGAAATGCCGAATCCGTGATCTTTTAATACAAACAGTAAACCAAATGAAAAAAGGAGTGATTGATAAAGTATCTTTCAACCATCCAGCACGTGACAGGGCCTACAGCACCTCAAACAACCTAGGGCTCTGATAGCATGAAGTGGACTGGCCAAACTACTCGAAACGAAGTCTTTCCCATAGACCTTTTCTGTTTCACTGGAAGGCCAGTAGCATTATCTATTTGCAAAAGTGAAAGTTGGCCCCTTGGGGGAGGTACTCCAACTGACGCCTGATAGGGGGGTCCGGTCTATTTGAGGGACGACTCGTGAAATGGCTACGAGATGGCCTAATCTATTGTATTGTATTATATTGTATTGAAAATTGTTTAGAATTAGTTTTAAATAGTTACAAGTACATTAATTCACACTCGCAAAGCAGCTTCACAGATTGCATCAAAGATATCATCTGCTACAGAATGAGTAGGGGCATTTTTACTATTTTATGAAAATAAAGACATAATCTTGCAACTTGATAAACTGAAATAATTTTGGTAGTCACTGCTCTTCAGTTTCATCTAAGTTCCTGATGTTTACAGTTGAGATTGGAACCATTTTTGCATTTGGATGTCAACAAACTTTAACAGAACATTTAGACCTCATTAACACGAGAGAAAAAGATACGGATCAAAAAGATCCTTAATTTCATTGTGTTTATACCATTGGTTTATACGGGAACGGATCGGGAACGGATTCAAATGGATCCGCTAGCGTACGTAAAAAGATACAGCCCCGTTCAGTATAAAACGAAAACTTTATCATGAGCTATAATTTTTAGTTTCTAACATTAGGATTTGGAGATTATTATGAAAATACCCTACCGCTCGAGGGTAATTCTCAAGCCTTCAATTGGAAATTTAAGCCTCGGTCCGCTTCAGCAATGACAGGACCCCATATTGGCCTTGAATATGAGTCGCTGGCTTCCCGGGATTTCCTATTTCTTGGAACCTGCTAGTCCGTCTGGTATTGTTGAAACGGAAAATTGTGTCTGCGCACTTGGAAATCTTTGGACGTGAAAGCAAATGATTGACAGTAAAAAATAAGGAAAGCTTGCATGTATCTGGGACATAAAGTTATGACCACGCCAAAAGAGTTCACGAGAAAAAGGAATTTCCACCATCCCGTTTGTAGGAGTAGCTCGCCTCAAAAATTCAGCAAATAGATAGATTGCAGAGATGAAAGTAAACCGATTAACCACAATTCACCTTGCACGTTGATATTTCAAATGTAATAAATGGCAATATCCACAACGACGATTTTTGCCTGTAATAGAGGAATGTCCGTAATTAGGCTGCGCTCATAACTATTGCTAAGACCTACTTCATACAAAATATTATGAAACAGAGGAATATTACCTGAGTACACGTTATCGCTAATGAAACCAAGGCAAACACTCAATGAGGTCGCTCAAACTGGTACAAGAAAACAGTTTGAGCGTCCAGCAGGTCAATTCAGTAGCCACAAGCACGGCTCAGGTAATTGGTCTACGCAGTGGATTGAATTATTGTCTAAGTGACAATTTGATTCTCTCACAAATCACTGTATGAACCATTTTTAGGTGACTAAAATAACTTGATTCACTCCTGATGCATTGTTCCAAGCGAATAATCGATTTTAATTTAGGGCGTATTCTTTTGGTTACCTCCTGTTTTTGGCAGACCTTCCAAATCTTCAACACGGTAGACTTGGCAGGAAAAAGTTTCCTGTACCAAAGAAACACGGTTGCCAAAAACGGTAGGCTGATCAGAATAAGCTCGAATTAAACCATTCATTTCAAGCGAGAAAGAGATTCCTTGCGATGTCTGCGAAACCTTCCAGCTTCATGCACCGAAGGTTTTGGAGGCCTACCAAACCTGCCATTTTCAGAAGACAGTGCCAAAAAATAAGTTTCAGCGTCTACCGAAAAGAGAAGGCGCCTGCTGAAAACAGAATGTGACCAAAAAAATGAGCCCTTAATGTGCTTTAAATTTAAGTTGCTGTCTGTATTCCCCATCTGAAGCGCTCTTACAGCACATTATTCGCGGCGTAAATTGAATTAAAATCGCTGCTATCATAATACGCTGCTATGAAATAGCTGTAGCTAAGTGTGTAGCAAAAACATGAAGAAAAAGATCCAAGCTCATTCGCCTTGGATTCTCCTAAGTACGAAAAAAACTTAAGCTCTTTAATTCTTTCTGTTTCTATCATTCACCTAATACTCTGAAGATTGTCAGATTACAACGCAATTTATTTGTAAGGAAGTGCTTTATAAGGAAGGTAGTATACTCGGATAGGCAAAAACTTAAGGAATTCCTAGTACTGGATTGGAGACTGCTAAAGAATCGGACTTTTCTTTAACTTAACATTTCGCTTAAAAAAAGGATGAAGTTTTGAATTAACAGAGCAAGCAATAGTTGTCGCCCATACTTTTCAATCAGTATTCATTCCAATCGTCTTCCGATCTATATTAGCTTGACCATTCGCTATTTTAAAGATCCACAAAGTAAAAAGTTAAAGAATCGCTAAGGAATATTGAGTACTCAAATTTAGCAATCAGTTAAGGAATTTTCAGTACTGAGCCTGAGCCGAACGTCCTTATAAAAAAATGCGTGTAAATTGTCACCAAAAATCCTTTCAAATAGTGCAAAAAGGATTTTCCGATTCCTCGCTACAGAGAAAACTGAAAATATTATTTGCTTGCAAAAGGAGTTCTTGTTCAAATTTATATAACTACTAATAAGACGATTGCAGGATTGTACACGGTACTGTAGCAAAATTACCTTCTAAATGCATTCATTTTTCCGATGATATCGAGCAAAGATGAACTGATTTTCTTATCTAGAAATAATTGAAATAATTCAAACGGCTAAGTGTTCAAGATAGCGAATGCCATAGACACGCAACATTGTCACCAAACTTACCAAGTTAAACGTCACAGTTGTTGGGTACATGTCCAATTTACCATATATTCTTACTAGGTTTTACAATGCAAGTTCGCGCATAATTCTGCTCCATTTGGCTATAACTGCTCGTGCATTAAATTTGTGAATTACAAGGCTGTAAAATAATCTCTCAAGCAAACCGAGGGAGGTATGGGAGGTCTTTCAAATACTGTATGTATATAATTGCAAAAAATATGTATTGTTTCGTCTGATAGTTTTTCAAAAGACTTCTAGATAGCACACTTGGTCTCTGTGGCGCAGTGGTTAGCGTGCTGGCCTCACAACGAAAATGTTATGGGTTCGAGCCACGGTCTTTCCACTTGTGTTGCAGAGATAACAACCTTGGGCAAGTTGTTAACACAAATGTGCCTCTCTTACCCGGGTGTATAAATGGGTACCTGGTCGGTAGTTATCAGCGCCGTGTGTGGCTGCACCCTGCTATATGCTAATGCATCAAAATCAGGGGTAAAGTGTAAAGTCGACTGAGTAGCCTTAAGCTAGTAGTAGACTCAAAAACGGCAACTTTACTTTACTTTACTTACCCAAGTCCGTTTCTTCTTTCTCGAGCAAATTTTTACTTTCTAATAACTCCGTCTTCAGTCTGTCAATAACACTATCTCTTTCTCGGATCTCGTCTTCCAACTCTTTGAGTTTATTCTGACTTTGCTGACCATCTGTTATCAATGAATTTCTTTCTTCCGTTATTCGTTTTGCAACTTTGAAATTCCTTCCTAAAGAATTGGAAAGATAACAGCTTAATAAATCACAACAAACTTTACAGAATTACATAGGTAGCTAGTAGACTTGCTTCCAAAGTCCCTAACTTTCGCATTGAATTGAATTGATGTTGTTGTTGTTCACTTTAGTTTGAGCGTCCAGCAATTCAATTCAATAGCGATAACTAAGACTCACGCAGTAAGTCTAGGTAGCTATTAGTGCTAATACAAAAATTTTTGTTTATCGTCCATTGAAGCTCCGTTTAAACTATACAGGATAGCGTTAGAGGCGTCTTGATTTTCGTATCGGATAAGGGTTGGTGCTTACATCACGTCAGAGCTATCTAGTACAAAACGCTCAAATTAACCGGAGTGATTTTCATTCCGCTTTGCAGGTGATTTGAAAATCACTCGCAAAAATAGCTATCCGGTATTATGTAAACACTTGCCCTATCTGGTATGGGTTAAGGGCCTGTTTACATGGAGGCGGGTCAGCACGGTTAGCCGGGCTAGCTCGGCTAGGCGAGATCGTTTTTCAGAGCGTTTACATGGATAAATTTTCCAGCCCGGTTAGCCGAGCTAGCATTGCTTATTAACACTTTTCCATTCTTTCCTGTCAGGACTTCGCCTCGCCTGACTGGGCTGGCCCGCTCTCCATATAAACGCAAAGTGAACAAACAAAAGATTCTTTTGTTCCTGCAGATCTCGGCCAGGTGAGATCCGCGTCCTTTGATCACGGATCTCGCCTCACCGGGCTGGGTGATTGTTCATGTAAACGCAAGATTCACAAACAAAATAATTTATTATTCTGTCAGATCTCGCTTGGCTGAGCCACCTTGCCTAACAGGGCTGGCCCACCTCCATGTAAACAGGCCCTAATTCAAGGTGCGGCGCTGTGATAGCTATCAGGTACAGTGTAAACGGGGCCTTAAAGAACCGACCAAATGATGTAACACTTCACGTTCAACATTTGTCTTTGTATTCAAAAGAGAACTCGGATTAAGTTGCCGTGCTTGCTTCATCATTTCCAAGCGCGAACGTTTGACCAGCATGCAGCTTTCATAACTGCGGCTTAAAGAATATGAATTATTAAAAGTTTTCTAACACCACCTACCAGAAACCGCCAATGCTTTCTCTTTCTCCAGCTCTCCAACACGAGCCTCTATATCATTCATCACTTTTTTCAGCCTCGTTGTTTGCACAGAGGTCTCAAGAACCTAAAAAGTTCCAATAATGATCTTGACAACGATTTTGCTCAAATGTTTTTATACAATCGCATGTCATTAAGTACACCATTGTTTTACCTATTGTTTCACGGGATGTTCTAGGCTGAAGTTTCTTATATGTTTGTTTCTTAAAAGCGTACAAAGAATGGAGGTGACGTGGCTAAAAGTAATATTTGGGTAGTGGGGTTGTGTGACCAGAATGGGTGACTTTTTCCTTGGTTTTACCTGAGAATGGGTATGCTTTTTTAGTTTTTTTCTTACCTGACAATGGGTGCGTTTTTCAAATAAGTTCACCTAAGAATGGGTAATTTTCTAATTAACCTGCCAAAGCATCTTTGATGTTTTTATAATCCCTGAAAAAGCAGAATACATGGCGCACAAGACGATTTTAAAACACATTTTTGGACTTTATGCTAAAATTCGGAGCCATTTTAGGTGGTTTTGTTGTTGTTTTAGAATCTTAATTACCTATGGGTGGGTTTACGTAAAATAAAATTATCTGAGGATGGGTCTACAAGAAATTCCGCTGTCCACACACCCCCACCAAAATAAGACAGGGTGCCCATCCCCGGATTTTAGCTATTCAAATTTTCTAAAATATTTTTCATTAGTTTTACAAAGTAAATGCAAAGCAGCTTCTTACCTTGCAGTTCTCTGAGTTTAATTCATCTGTCAGTTTCTTGACTTGTATTTGAAGTCTGTAAAACATTACCAACAACAATCTCAGTTATAAGAAACAAAAACAAAAATCGTTATCAGTTTCAATTTACGGAAACTTTGCCCCTTTAGATCAAAGATCACTTCATTGCAAAGCAACCCGCCCTTGCGAAGAAATGAGTACTGAATCTTGCCTCAATCTCCTCCTTACCCCCGACATAACCCCTAAAACGTAAAAATTTCAAAAAACGGGTTCAATTTTTGAAATTAGCACCAAAAACTTGCCCCATGTAGTGCTTTTCATCCTATTTGACAACTTTGATTTTTTCGACTAATTTCTCGGCTCTGGGACCAACTGGGACGCTGGGCACGAGAAGGTTAAGCATGCCTGGACCAAAACGGGGAAGGTCGCATTTGAAAGCAAGTTGGAACTCAGACAGAGCCAACCTGTTCGTGGAGAACTTCGTCACAACGCAAGGGCAAGCTGGCCGCGAAACAAGGAGGAAATGAAAGCGATTTAACATTTATGTTTTTGAGCTAGCTAGGTTCATCCTATCAATTCCTTATCTAAACCAGCATAGACAGAAATGAATAAAACATGACATGCTCAATTCATTAGAAAGGACAACGTTGGTTCATTACACAAAGCAGGTTCTCGAAAATACTTCTCGGAAACGAAGTTGCACACACGTTGCTCAGTGGGTATATGGTGCCGTGACACTTATGGGGCACCATAGTATCACAAGAGACAGAGAAAGTATGGTTATAGGAACGAAATCAGCATATTACCATGATTTGAACGACTTCGTGAAAGTAAAACTAAATACAAAGAAGGAGAAAGCACGCCATAAAACTCGAATCCCATCCCCATGGCTGCTTAGTTTTTACCGCCAGACAGTGTATGATATCACACGCAGCAGAAACGTATCAATGTTGTTTTACGCAAAGGAAATAGATAGTTGTCTTTGCTTAATGTTCCTTTGGCTTGTTTGGGTGCGGCTTCATTGTGAATTGAAACATTCACCATGTGAATGTAAAACAATCATGTTTGAGGACACTTACTTTCTATGTTCTTCAGTTCTAGAGAATCGGAGTTGATCGACATCAATTATGGATTCAAAATCGATTTTTTCTCCGCCAATTTCTTCTTCGATTTGCTTGACTGACGATATCTTTTCGGTCAGCATGTCGATGTTTTGTTTACATCTACGAAGTGCAAAAGTTATACTCTGGTTATTTACATGGTATAACCCTGATCTTAACTTAAAGGGAAACGAGCAAATAATATGTGAGGAAAAGACATTGCAGATAGTAAAGCTATGGCTAAACAAGGAGACATATCGCGCGCGACATTGTATTCAGTGTGTCTCCCAGGGTAGCTAAACATGAGAGTGACAAGCGAGCAACATGTCCCCCGAGTCACTTGCATGTCGCGGAGACAAGTCTCTCTGTTGTCTCCCAGGAACGTTTGCGTGTCTCTGCTACAAATTTTGTCGCGCACTATAAAGTTTCCAAGGTGGCTAAACTGAGAGACAACGAGGAGACATCAATGTCGCGCGCGGCATGTCTCCTAGATTAGCCAGACCGTAAGTGTAAGTCTCTGGCTAAACGGTCAAGCATTGTTTGTCACTCATTTGAAATGTGCTTGGCAACGTCACAAACATTGTTTGACAAGCGGACTTTGCTAGGCATTATTTTTGAGAAAATTCAGAATCATTTCTTGCTTTTTTTGCAAACATGCATTTTTTCAATGGTAAACATTTTGCTTGCTCGCGAAATTTAAAATGCTTGACAGACAGTGTTTGTACGTTTTGCCAGGGCCTAAGACAGTAAATACCTTTTCTCAAAGTTCTGTTCAAGCTCTTGCTTTTCTTTCAGCTCGTCCTCGAGTTTAGTGAGATTTTCCTAGAAAATTGAGAAATAGAATATCCAGTGAGAATGAACGAATCTATATGTTAGATAAATGTAAGATAACGAAAATATATGAAATGTATGATAACCTTATTATATACAACATATTGGCAAAAATCACTGCTTAAAATCAAGTACCGTTTTACTTTGAATAAAACCCCTTTCAAACACCCCTTGGAATAAATCCCCCTCAAATACTTGTAACAGGAAGGTATGAATCACAAGAAAAACACCGGATTCTCCATCATTTGTAAAAGGAATAAACATCTGTTACATCAGAGTAATTCGCTGATTGCACAAAAGCGATAATACTCGAACTGAGATTAAAGATTGACTAATAATTATATTGTGCGTTACAATATATACACAATTGCAAACGAGGCTAAAGATTATGTGCATATTTAAGATGCATAATTAATCCTATTACATACTTAAACGCTAACCTGTTTTAAAAGCCCTCTTCTGAAATGTTGGCTACTTTTAGCCACCAATGTCACAGCAGCAAAGAATTTGGGAGAAAGAGTTTCACATGCGAAAGAATTTGGGCGAAATGCCAGGGCCTCTTTTAACCCAGTAATTAGGAGGGCAGATGCCCCCATAGTTCCTATCGCTGCCCACCTAGTTTCATAAAGTTGCCCCCCCTAGTACAATATCCTCTCAAAAGAAAACTGCCACGAAAAGCCAATCTAGGCCAATATTGAGGTTGCATTTTGAAAAATTTTCTGAGAGAGCATGACCCCCCTAATTAAGAACACCCCTGGGCCCTGTACACCTTTGGCGCATTTATAGTCAGCTGTAGCATCAGTGTAGCTTGTACGGTATAAATTCACAACCGAAGTAGAGATACCCCTGCACGACTGATTGTGAATGAATTCCTGACAAAAAGACTAAGAGAAGAATGAACTTGCCAAGACTGGGCTCGTGCTGAAGATAAAACAATAGAACAATTGAACAATAAGTTCCCTTTAATTTTTTGCCCCCCCCTAGTTTTATCCCCTTAAAAGAGGTGCAATTTTGGCGATGATTAGCTAGAGTCTTTCTATCAAAAATCCAAATCCTTTCTATTAAAAGCGAAAACTCTAATTTCCGCCGTAGCTTAATCAAACGAAGGACCTTCTACAGACTATACGGTTAAATCATGAAAGACTTACTAATTTTGCTGAAACATCATTTTCCTTTTCCAGTATATCTGATTTCTCTTTTCTTATATTTTCTAGACGTGGTGAGAAATCCAAAACAATATCGTTTATTTTAGCATCGATAATGTCTATCTTGGAATTTAAATCGCTTTCCTTGCCTCTGAGAATTTTCAGCCTTTCTTCAAGGTCTTCGATTTCATTCTAAAAGAATCAAAATTGAAGAGTACAGAACTTCAATATTGCAATAAACAGCGGAAAAATCTTAGGGCATACTTAAAGCCTTTTCTTCTGATGACACTACTCAGAGTTAATGACAGCAGCATACCGAAACAATTGACTATTATGGAATTTATAACAGATGCAGATCAAAACGCACCAATCAGAAAGTGAAGCCGAATTGGTATTGTCATTTCAACGCCGACTACGCTTTTTCTGATTGGTGCATTTCAATCCGTATCTGGGTATTAATTCCGCCGTAGTCAATTGAATCGGTCTTTTTCTGACGTTGATACAGCACTGTGAGGCTTTTAAATATGCCCTACGACTTTTCCACAGTTTATCGTAATTTTGAATAACATTTAAAGACATGAATCTGAAAAATTAGTTATACAATCAAGAACCAAGCCTCAATCAAGCTTCTTCTAATTTATATTGCTCAGAAATTCGAATTCCTCGGTTACAGTTGACATCCGCTATCTCGACTGCCCGCTATCTCGAACATTCGCTATCTCGAACGATTTTCCATTTCCCCTCGTTTTGGTATAAGGGCTTGTATAGAAAAATCATCCGCTATCTCGAACCCCGTTATCTCGAACATTCGCTATCTCGAACAAGTTACAGTTTCCCTTGAGAGTTCGAGATAGCGGATGTCAACTGTACTTAGACAGTAATATTTTACAGCGAATGTCAGCGATGGTATTAAATCTATTTAAAAAATGCAGCATGTTTGTCTATTTATTTGTTCGCTTGCTTTTTACATTCAAGCTAACTGTGCTACTTTCACATTAAGCTAATCTTCTTAGGGCTTATGAAAAGGCCAGCCTTAATCCAGGTTTGTGTTCTTATAAATTGTTCTTACAGCAAGAGCTTAGTTATTTAGTTATACAGGTTGATGCATAACATACCAGAATCTCACGTCTTTGGTCCAAAAGTTGATTCTTGTCATCTTCGTATGTTTTAGTTCTTTCGTGGATTTCTTCATCCAGCTGTGTTTCGCTCTTTTTCAAATGCTCCTTGTCAAGACCAATATGCCCCATCTCTCTGTCAAGTTTAGCTTTATCTTCGTTTATCTTGAGTCGTGCTTTATATACGCTGGTGTCACTTTGATTAATATGTGTCTTTAGGTTTTCTTCTTCTGATTTTATGATGTCTTGAAATTGATTTTGCAGATACGAGCATTCCTGCATCTGGTTTTTCAAACATTCATTGCATTGGTCAACTAGTTGTATTATCTGTAAAAGTAAAAAAAGGGAAAATTTTAAACCCTTAAAATTGTCACAGATTAGTCTAGATCAGTCTAGATCAGCTAAAATGAATTGCTATAGCTCTTTCGAGTTCATAACTGAAGAACTGAAGAAGATGAGTCTAGATAGGTCTACATAATTCTAGATTAATCCAGATAAGTCTAGATCAGTCCCGATAAATCTAGATTGTTCTAGATAGGCACTATTAGCACTGAGTAATGCAATGTCTACAATGCTCGTTTCTGTCAACGTTTATCTAGAATAATGTCGACTTAAGCACGAAATTACAAGCAAAGAAGTTAAGCTGACTTGGTATTGTGTTTTAAACATCAGTAAGCTTTTGTATACAGAAAGAGTTCATTTCCTCAGTTGGACCCTTCAGTTAGTTTAATTGGTCGTCTTGGTGCATCCTGCAAGCTGATTGGTATTAAAAAACACAATACCAATTCAGCTACACTATTCTGATTAGTGCACTTCGAGCCGTATCTGGGTATAAATTTCACCTTAGTCAATTGTTTCGGTTTTTCTGACGTTTACTTTTTAAGGATTGTAAGACGAAAAAAGCTTTTTAAGTATGTCCAAAGATGATTCTGCTATTTAAGGATTCATAAATAAGAAAAAATTTCAGGTCTTCAACCCAGAAATGTCTTATTTTCACTACAATGCTTTATTTCAGTACTATAGTAGTCTACGGTGCGACCTCTATGAAGGAGGATTTCTTTTCCTCCTCCGTAGAGGTCGCACCGCAGACTAGTACTATAGCTGTGCAACCACACGTTACCACCATAAATAGTACGATAGTTAAATGTGCAGTATAACACAATACTTTGTTGCACTTTGGAGGTTAGTATTGCGCTGAATTTAAATATACAGGGTGGCCCAAAAAAAGGGACCCCCTTAGGTTAATAATTTCTGAATAAATTTTCTCAAGGAGGAATTTTATCAAATTTATACCAGGTAATATTCAAGTCAAGCGCGCTATCATGTAGAAATATGTTGGTGATAAGAGCTTCCATCTCGGCGCAATTGGACATTAAATTCATGATGTCCAAAAACCAGTTGTTTATATTCCATCACTGCGTACTGTACTGCTATCGTGCGTGAAGGAGAATCATTATCCAAAAGTAAAATTGTCACGACCATTAATGTATGGTCAGTCATATTAGTGAAGTGTATTGAGAAGGAT
>JAADKT020068893.1:0-10347 GCA_011763395.2 Chrysaora chesapeakei
GACGCTTCTGTGCCAGAAAACCAAAGATAGGCCTTACGTTTATGAACTTGGTTGCGTTCTATTTCGCGCACGACCCCATCCTTCCTTAGTTTCGCTGAAAAAGCGTAACTGTTTACTCTCTGATCGTTCCCGAAACGTTCTTTTTCTCGCATAGGGCAATGTAGACGTCAGCAGAAAGGGTAGCAGAAATGTTATATCTTAGCGTAAAAGAAAAGAATCAAATGGATCCGAACTTCTTAGTCAGATGTAAACGATGTCTAAACTATGTCTAAATACGCTAAAAGGGTTTACAAATACGACTTCCGTTCAAACATCTTTTTAGGCCGTATGGAGCGAAACTCGAATTACTAAAAGTTTCGAAACATTTTCTAAACAGTCCTCTTACAACTAACAAATGAAGCCCGATGGATGGCTTAAAAGTTGCTTCTGGAAAACCCTTCATATTCAGATGTCTCGCTCAACTGTCTTCCCTCCTTCAACTACGATAACTATTTTAAATCAATTCATATAGCAAAATAAAATATACAGCTAAAAGGCCTAACTAACATGATTCATAAGAATGAGAACGACAAGACTATGAAATGAACAATTTAACTGTAAGAAAATAATGAACAACTTTGTATACTTACGCCCTATATAACAACTTTATATAACACCGTTTAATACCTACAGAAAGCTGTGAGCGTCAGAAACTTGAAATTTTTGTGTTAATATATCGTTAATTCCTCTTTTTGCAAAACCAAAAAGTAACAAGCGGACATGTGGTCTATTTTCAATTATTAATAAGATGACATATTTTTTATTATCTTAGCCCTGAGATAACCAAAAACCATCGAGACACAACAGTTGCTTTATGGTTTTTTTAGCTCCATGAATTCAAGGGGGTCTCTAAGTTTAATGATTAGTCTTGCTGTGTTATTTTTGATAAAAAGAATAAAAAATTCACTCAAAATATCAAAATGTTGGTCCAAAGCTTTTGAAATGTAGCCATATGCTACGAGATAAGAAAGGTTTAAGAAAATTTGGACAAAACAGAGAAACTTAAGAGAGCTTCAATTTAATGTAAAACAAAAAAATAAACTTCAGATCAGGAATAGCTACAGGGCATTGGAGATTTGACAGGTTAGTAAAAAACAAGAGTAGTTTACTAAAAATTTCAGTTTGCTTTCTTTGACAGAAAAATTTCTGCAAAATGGAATCATTCTCATGGTCATGTTTTGCATATTACAGCCATGAAATGGCTGCCACTAGAGAAATTCTGGTAACCTTATAATCAAGAATATTCAACAGTAACTTGCCAGTTATTTCGTTCGACAATAGAAATACCAAGTAGGGCTCGTAAAGGAAGACAGTAGGGTTGTAGGCAGTACCATTGAGAA
The DNA here is from genome assembly GCA_011763395.2 of Chrysaora chesapeakei. Classification (NCBI taxonomy): domain Eukaryota; kingdom Metazoa; phylum Cnidaria; class Scyphozoa; order Semaeostomeae; family Pelagiidae; genus Chrysaora; species Chrysaora chesapeakei. The sequence goes on from JAADKT020068893.1 coordinate 1,380, forward strand.
GGGGTTTGATGGGATAAAATGTCCAGGACCTGTGCTTGAAATGGGTGCACAAAAATTGAAATTTTCTTATATGCTTACCCCCATACTGCCTAAAGCCCCAAGAGAGTTCATTACCCTGTGGGGCCCTTGCTGCCTCTTGACGGCCGTGGGTGTAGAGCTTTGAGCAATAATCCGTACAATATAGCTCAGTCAGTGCATGTTTCAAAACCATGTCATGTTACCACAAGTTTTGATCCACAAATGATACATATACAGAATAAATATATATGTATACAGTATACATAGAAAATGGATGAGGAAAAAAATAGAGAATGCCCCCTGCCAAACACTAGAAACTTACTGATTCAAACAGTGAGGTAGTAAGAAAGGAAGACATGGCCAGTGATCCTGATGGGACCATGGGGAGATGAAGCTGATACAACCAGCAATATATATTTTGTTCAACATGAAATTTTTTCAACTTGAAGCAAGAGAACTTCAATATCAATGGTGAAATGTGCATCTCATACTTGAAAATTCTGGGACACAGGTGAAAGAGAAACAATGGAGAAGGAATGGAAGGAAAGGTACAGTCATCCATATCACTCCCTATTCTGTGGTACAGTAATGTTTTCAACACCTGAAAATGGAAGCTTTTTGGCAAGGACAGATAAGTTCAAGATATTTATCTGGAGGTACAATCATTTCCTTATCATTTAATTTGAAAGCATTCAAAATTTAATGTTTTTAAACATTACTCCCAAATTTCAATATTTTGTAAAGGGAACTCTTTACGGGAAATAAAAAGTCTGGAGGAGATGGGTTTGAAGTGCAAGCAAGCAAGCAAGCAAGCAAGCAAGCAAGCAAGCAAGCAATCTTTATTTGATAATGCAGGTCAGGGGTTCTGGCAGCTATACAGCTGATGTGGACCTTCAGCTTGTGCCCACAGACTGATATTCCAGAACTTGAAAATCTCATATTCCAGAACGAATACCCTGGGTACTCATTTACCGACCTCGGAAGGATGGACAGCTGAGTTGACTGTAGGCTTGGGGAAAGTGGTCCCAACGAGATTCGAACTCACAACCTTGTGATCGTGAGCCAAATGCCTTGACTACTTGGCCACACCACCTCTCTAAGACTAGTTGACTAGTGTTATCCCTGCGCTTGATGGGCGGAGGACGCAGAACGCGGGGAAGAACACCTGGACACACCCATCACAGTTCACAACAGAGTATCCTACTGTGTGGGTAAATTAATAAAGATTAAAATATCTCAAGTCACTTTTAGAGGCGAGCGTTGCTCTGCTATAAATGAAACCGTGCGCTAAACGTAGGGTACCGACGGCCATAATTCAAAACGCCTGAAAGTTGAAAAACTTCCTTTCGCTACGCTTGCTTGCATTGCCTTCCCTGCCTGCCTAGGCCATTCAAAATCAACCCAAACACAGACGAGTTCTAATATTAAACAAGAATGTTGCGATGATTATTTCCCATACTTACTCTTATTATTTAACGACATGACAGATGCTCAACAGTAAGCCACAATTTTCTAAAAGATGATGTCCTCAGCTCAGATGTTTATAAACAGCTTCATCAGCAACAATGTCCGTGCGGTTGTGTGGACTGGCCTAAAAATCGTCTAGGAACCAACGGTTAATTCTGTTCAAATACTTTGTTCGTTGTTTGATAAAAATTGAAAAAGCCTCTAGTTGTGACTTCAACAGAAAACACAGTTCTTCTTGTTCTTCCAGGGTAAACTGATATCATTTGAATTTCCTGAGGTGATCCCTAATACCAAAATAATATGCAGCAAGGCAACAGCAACCCATATGACACAGCCATTGTTGACCGACGTGGAGCACGCACGGTGCGGTTGGTTGCTCGGAAACCGGCGCTCCTTGCTCGAAAATGCCCGAGATGCCTGTAAGGTGACGCCGATCCCAACGCTGGCGGTGGTAGTCAAACCGTCGTCAAGGATGGCGAGATTGGCGGGAAGAAAATCGTCCTCGCAACACACCTAGCTTTTTGAATTTAGACTTTTTTGCCAGAAGTTTCTAAAAAAGAATTATATGTAGCCAGGACAAATGCCACTCTGCTGGAAAAGCTGCGGGCGAGCGTATCCGCATCCCGCTTCTCCATCACAACTTTTAGTTTTACATCACTATAACTTTGTTCTGTAAAACCATGCAAAAATTGAATCTGTCTGCAAAACCAGTAACCAATTTTTAGCCTGCGCGCAGACTTGACTCTTTCTGATCAAAAGTGTAGTGACGAGAAAGAGTTGAGTCTGTACGCAGGCTACCGATTTTGCAATTTTTTGCAATTTGCAAGTTTTGCGAAACCAAATCCTGCTTCGAATTTCTGACTGATGACACACAACTTTAAGGTATATTTCTGACTTAAACTGCGGGGTAAAACTCCCCTAGACTTCCCAGCAACAAGACATTTTCATCAATTTCAGTCTGAAAATATCTTTGAAAATAAAGACAAGAATACAATACGAAAAGAAAGATGAACAAATATCATATTGATTTACATTTAATACAGATTCTGACAAGAATAAATTTATACAAAATTATATATTTTAGTTATCTGATCAGTTATCATATAAGCAGGGGGGTTCGTGGTCGGTTGCGGGAAGCTATTTGCCCCCTCATTTTTTTTTCGGAAAATTTGCCCCCATTCCCATTTTATCAACTGCGCATGCACTTGATAATGTCATTCGCTAAATGGTAGATCTTTGGGAAATCTGCGAGCTGTTCCCGACGCCCCTGCATCTAAGTGACAAAATAAAATTATCGAATGAAAAGCGTAAACGATTTCAAATAGAAAATTTACTGAAGAGTAATACTAATGCTAATTTTGAGAAGCGAAACCTCAAGTCATAAAAAATTACAAGATTTCAATGAAAGGGGATTATCATAATCTTAGAAAGATTTTCTAATCAAAGGTGCACTAGACAAGACATCCAGGTCGATTATTCCTCAATTTATGGTGGGGCGGTTAATTTCTCTAATGAAAATAAGACCACCTGAAAATACTCCTATCAATTGAAGATATGATGGGAACAACCCCCGTGCAACTCGGCGATTCACACTACATTTAACTACAGACAAGAAAACCGACAGGAGGTGAAAGTACAAGATTTCTGTACTGCAATGATACCAAATTATCCTACAGCGCCATCAAGACAAAACTAAGACGTTCATATGAATCTATTATCTAAAAATGTTGTCATTTGTGAAAAACTATTCGAATCTCAAAAATTTGGTTCTGTGGGCCGATCATTTCTAAGAAGGTATTTGGGATTTTCAAATAAGTGTCTCTCTTATTCTTCGTGTATTAGAATCAGTTGGTAGGTAATAGAGGTTTTTTTTACTTTGGGCTTGTTGGTGAGCTTGGTTCTTCAATCATCTGCAAACTTTGTCTCAATATTTGACTTTTTCTTCGTGCATTTCGTACGATTTCATTGATATAAGCTTTCATCAGTTTTGCTACTTCGATCACCTGAAAAACATAAAAGAAAACGTTAGTTTCTTGATGCTGCACAAAGTTCTTTGCGGTCAAAAAGACTAAAAAAACGTAGAATCCAACTCGTAAGTTTCTTCCGTATACAAGCTTGAATAGACCTTTTCAGAGGTCTGGGTCGGCGCGAAATATTTTTTTTGGAAAATGGTAGACATGTAAGGGAATCCTCCCCACGCTCAAAGCCCAGAATTGCAGTCGTTTCAGGAGAGAAAGTGCAGCAAATTTTGCTTCAAATTCACTTTTGCTGGGAGTTAAATGAAAGAAAGGATTCAGGTCCCAGTTTATCTGCTCAAGGAGGCATTTTATCAAGTATTTTCTTTTTTGTGAGTTACTTGTTTCATGAGTTTCTACAGATATTTATAACTTTTAATGTCACAGATTCCTTTCTTCTCTCATTCTTCCATTATTCATGAATTAGAAGTAAAACCTGCTGCACTACTTCTCGCAAAGCGGCTGCAATCAAGGCCGTTGCACGTCGAGAGGATTCCCTTTACTCAATATATCTACCATTTTCCAGAAAAATGTCGCGCCGACCCAGACCTCTTTAAAAAGGTTTATTACCTGCTACACAAGATTCAATACTGGCTTTTATATGTGTTGTTCCATCTAAAACCTACGTTTTACTGGAATAGTCGTATTGATATCACAAACCGAGGAACAAATACCGGCCATGTATCAATATCTTGCACCAATATAAACGGAAGAGCTTATACTAAGTGAATAAAAATATTACGAGAAACAACATTTTGGACATACTTAGAAGCTTTTTTTCGTCTGACAATCCTCAGAACATAAATATCAGAAACAGACTGAAACAATTTACATAGGCGGAGGTTATACCCAGAAGCGGATCGAAAAAGCACCAATCAGGGAGTAGCTAGTAGATTGGTAATTTTCAATTCCCAACTGGGTATAAATTCGGCCTATGTTAATAGTTTCGGTCTGTTTCTGACGTTTATACTCTGAGGATGTCTTTTAAGCATGTCCAAAAATGTTTCCACTGTTTCGCAATTTTGAAATTCAGTGCTACTCAAAGATTTTTCGAATAAAAGTACATTAGATTTCACCATTCTGCATTCTAACTGGTGCGGCAAAAAGTTGTCGAGAAGTCGAGCTTTTGGTCTGAGAAAATTACAAGTCCCTAAGTCCCTACCATTTAGTTTTTGCGTCCGTAATTCAGTTAAATTAGCCTAGTAACAAATGGGTTTTATAGCGAGGCTGGTTTGAATTAGGGAACGTGGTTGGATTCGAACATGTAAAGTTCAGTTTCAAGCGATATAGTAACTACTTACAGCTTCGGTTTCGAATATGATTGGATCTCTGCCTTCCACAACAATTTTGTACTTGTTGGGCTGAGGTGCACCAAAAGATAGAATACTAAAAAAAAGACAAACACAGCACGTTAAGCCACCAGTATTTTGATTTGTTGATCATCGTTTATTTTATTTTCACAAAGCAAAGAAGAAAAAATAGATGAGGGTCATTTAGGGGTTTCAGGGAACAAAGGGAACATGCAAAATGTATCAAAAAAACAAGGGAAAGTTTAGGGCCGTCCCGACAAAAGTTTTCAAGGGGGGGGGGGTGTGACCGTCTCGATTTGCCGACTAGAGTCCAGAAAACACCTTTTAGGCGTCATCTAATGGGCTTAGGAGGGTACTTAAATTGTGATGGGCGTGAGTAAAACGGGCATTGTGGTAGAACATGCGCCGAAAATTTCGATTGCATAACTTCAATCTGTAGCATCGAAATCAATTATTGCAAACTTCGTTTGGTCGGCCCTCCTTTGTCAAGCAAAGACGCTCTATGCTTTTGCAGTAGTTCTGATTTATTTCCCATTGTTTTTTCCTTAGCCTTTACTCTGTATAAATGATTCATGAATACACAAAAGAGTGATTTCGCCGACTCAAACTACCGATTTGCATTTGCCGACTCGTCCTATTTCCAGGGGAGTGTCGCACCCCCAACAACCCCAATGTAGGGACGGCCCTGGGAATGTTGACAAAATTAAAAGGGAACAAGGAAGCATCGGGAAACATGGATAGGGTAACATCCTGCTTGCCTAAAAATCCGCTTGACTATCAATCTGAAAAATAATCCTACAAAACTCCAGGGAGATTTTCTCAAGGGAACAGGAGAACATGTAACCCCCCCCCCAAAGACCCTCACAGACCCAATGCGCGAGGAAAACGTTACCCCTTATATTTAGCAATTTAGATTACAGCACATTGTGGTTCCTTAGCCTAAATTTGCTAACAGCCGGTAACCTCGAGATGTGTTGTTCCTTATGCTGTCTGGGAAAAATCCTAAACTGATACCTTGTGTGTCACTAATTTGTGAGCATTAGGCATCTTCGCCAATCTGTTGCTTGGAAATCAACACCAAGCCGACTTTCACATCGACACTGGGTCGGAACTGGGGTGGTCAATGCCCCACTACCAGGCCATTTAAAGATTATATAACAGAGTTGTTGCCCTGACCATAGGGCAATATAAAACCAGTCTAATTCATCAAAATAGAGGTTTCCGCAAAAGATGGCAGCCGTTTCTTTCAACCCCTTGTTTTTCATAAGGTTTGACGAAGGGAATTCTGGGAATAATTTCCTTAGCTACGAATTCAACGTCTGTAGCTATGTAAAATACGTAATGAAGGAAATTATTCCCAGAATTCCTTTCGAAAATCCTTAATGAAAACAGTAGGCAAAAACGGTGATAGATTATCTCTCAGGCCTGATTTTGAAAAATCATATGCTAGTTTTTACTGATAATTTCCATTAAAAATAGATTATTGATGATTCATAAGTCCACTTACTCTTCATAACTGTATGACGTCATAGGCCTTGAGTCTCCACGCTGGTAGATTGAAACATTTCTATAACTGACACCAAGCCAGAGAACAGGAGGCAGTGTTGGATCTTTAGTCTATAATCGACAGCAGAAAATAAATTAGCATTAAGATTTTAAAGAAGAATCACAATTTTAACCATGTGAGAACTAACTCGTCTTGAAAAAAATTGTACTGATCGGGGGAGATTCAGGATGCCCCAGCTACTGTAGCATCACAATCAGGGTCGAGGTATCGATTAGTTAATCTACTACTGAGGGTCATTTTATAAGGCCGCTTTTAAATCGCATCGAATCACAAGAGAGCGACGGAAGAGCGACATTGACATTACATGTAGTTAATACTGCGTCGCACTTACTTCAAAGTAAAATTGATTTATTTTTTTATGAAATTAAATTAAAGTCATGTTAAATTTAATTCATGTTAGATGGAAAATGATGTCAAATGGCAGTAAATTCAACTAAAATGCAACCTAACGCAACGCTGCATTGATGTCAAACTTGTGAGTTCGGCAAATCCTGATGCACTTAATTCAAAGTGCAGCACTATATAAAATTGCCACTTTATACGGGTGAATTTCGGTCGAACTTAATTCAAATCTTGTTTGAATCAAATTCAACGCGACCTAAAAGCGGCCTTATAAAGTCCACACGAGATTGTGCTAAATGCACCGTTTCACCTTCCCCTCTACCATATGATACAAAAAATTAAGTTTACTACTCCACATACCGTAACGTCTATCATTGATGAACCAAAGCCAGACCAACCCTGAACGATCTGCATGTATTCAACTTGAGCATCTTCAGAACTTATACCCTAAATATAGAACGAAATGTCCTTCAGCCCTTGCATATTGGAAGAGAAATCTAAAGAGAATATAAGAGAATACAAGATATCCTTTCTCACCCAGGGCCTATTTAAAGGACCGTCACCAGGGTAGAAAAAACCTCACTTTTGATCGTTAGACTTCATATAGATTACATTCGTCCTACGTTGCTCAACAAGAACCTCATGCGATAACATCAGTTTTCCAAGCTAATAGCTCCGGGCTTGAGCATCCAGCAGTTCAATCGAACAACGAAAACTATGGTGAGGGATGGGGACACGAGTCCAGAAAAAATCCGTTTGCCAAAATATTCGTGGCAGGTAGCTACTTTTCCTGACACTAAATTAAATTTCAATGCAACTAATAAATAATGTTGAAGACCATTAAATCTTATCTGAAGAACAAGTGTTAAAGGTACTACGTTTTTGAAGGTGCTATGGCAACATTGTCTAATGTCTTATCCAGCTGGCTCATGGTGTCAGAAGCTCAAAGAGGTCGAGGTTCGAGCCCCAGCTACGGTAGGGTCGAGGTTTCGATCAGTTAACCTAACTAGCGACTGGCGCTAAATACATCATTTTACCTTCACCCTCACCTTTTGGGAGGGTCAACCACTGTCAAGGTACTTGCCCCACTCAGTCAGTACGTTAGAGGAAATGTCATTTCAAGATGATTATCATTTTATCATATAAATGCCCTAGAAGTGAAATTAGATGTATATGCTGAAATCAGCGACTTACTGTTAATTTTTTCCAGTTGTCACAAATCGTGCTCTTTATTGCTGACATTTCTTCTTCAACATTCACTTTTGGTTCGACATTCTCATTCTGATCAGTATCATCTGAGAGAGAAATAGAAATTTAAGTTGATGATGATATTATGCGTAAAGACACTACTCACAACAGCACTAAGCGGTTCTTTCTCTTAAGATAAGACCCCCTAAGCTCTTTGCCCAAAGTTATCGCGAATCGACAGCCCTCTACAGCTAAGCAGCTTCACAATCCTTTTCAAGTCAGGCTTATGTTGACATTGCGCACAGTCAGAACTAGCTGCCGACTGGCAAGGCGATTTTTTCGAACCAATTTATTGCAACTGACCTGTCGGCAAGCGCTCTATCAACTAGTTGGCAATTAGATCCTTTCTGACGGCAAACAGTCGGCCCACAGTCAATTCAATTCAACTTTTTTCATAGCATACGATCCTAATTATAAGGTGCAAAATATTGTATACTATACGACCCAAGAGAAGCAGGGCTTATGATTTCTTGGGCCGTTAAATTAATATAAAGTAAAGTTCAAGAAATTTGGGTTGTTCTACTTCTACAACTCGTTGATGACAATTGATTCCAGTCAGTCTCAGCCGGTCTAAGCGCTCTTGGACCGCGATTAACTGTATCCTATAAGTTCTAACTAGCTGTTTACATTTTGACATAAGTTAGCATTTGCAAATAGTTGACGTAATTCTGTCGTATCGTATGTCGACATGAGCCTGGCTTTAAAATGAACATCCCATTGCATGTAAGCCAATTGGACATCTCTGGTATCACTACCATTCAATAATTACCATTCAAAACGAGCTGGACCTCAAAGCTCTTATCTAGCACAACAATTTAAGACATTTTTGAAAATAATCCTGAGGAGAGAGCCTTATAATTCTAAAAGATATAATTATAATTCTATAATTCTAATTTTAAAACCCATCAAATGTGCCAAGAAGTTTTTGGTACAAATCACCGTATCAGCTTTACTTTAACTAAAGATGGATGATGAATCCGAAACCTGTCTTGCAAACTAAA
>JAADKT020069004.1:0-10347 GCA_011763395.2 Chrysaora chesapeakei
CAATTGTCATCTTACTTTCTGTGCCACTTGCAGGAGTAGTGGCTTCTTTGAAAAGCTCATTGAAATCTTTATTCAGCGAAACGTTTTTTAATACATCGGAAGACGGACAGGATCGCAACTGATTAAGCAGATGCAAAAGATTTGGCTCAATCGTACTGTAGTTTGCTGTCAGCTCTCCAATTCTCGTTTGAACAAGGGCTGTGAATGATTCTTTATGCAATCGCATGTTACGGTAATAATGTCCTCCTTCAGAAGCCTTGTCTGCAGATCCTGCAACAATAACACCTGCATCTATCCACCATGATTTGTAGCCATTGCAATTGTGTCTCTTGTGTATCATTCTCTTTCTAATGTGCAACTGATGAAATCCGCCCATTAATAAAATCACATTTTTGTAGACATCTGGATACTTCCAAATAAGTGTGCATAAACAAAGCCGTGCATAAACTTGTTCATCAGAATGTGTAAAGATATGTCCTACATCAAGCTTCTTCATCAGACTCAATAACATGTCCAGAAATGATTTACAAACAGGGTATTCTGGTGGTTGGGGAATTACTGGCAAGTACTCTAGCAAAGACTTTTTCATATCAAAGCTGGTGACAGCTTTATTGAACGCAGTCCATCACCAGATATATTCAGCATCTTGTGACTTTCCAGGTAATGAATCCAGTATTGCCCAGACAACATCCTTTTTCAAACACCATTCAAGTACCTCCGGCTTTTGATCCTCTGCATGGCCAGAGAATTGTGGAGGCCCACATCTTTTGCCAATGTGGAAGTCGGGTATTGATTCGAAATCATTTTCATCGCTTTCAAGATCAAGAGCTCTTTCAGTCTCGATTTCTGGAACATGGAATTCACCTGCAAGAAGTAAAAAGCAACATGATTTTCCTACCTTATACAATTTTGATGCATTGGCAATCACTTTCATTGCAAAACATGCAAGATCAATTTTTTTATCAGATATAAAGTATAAAAATTATGTGTTACCTTTGTCAAAATACTCTATATAAACTGTTATACTACTTAATCACTTATTGCAGCAGATTCAGAACGGGAATATACCTTGAAGCAGTGGTTGTAATAATGTACAATTCGTATCATGAGTTGTGCCCAAACCAGTAAGTTTTTCTTCCAAATTTTCTTTGAAACAGTTCTTCCTTTGTGCAGAATGTATTCCTAGAACTTACATATGGATCCCAAAAAGGAGTGTTGGTATTCTTAATTTTTCCATAGACCTGGGTGAAGTAATACCTCGAGTTTTCAATTGGAATATTTATTTCTGACCACTTTTCAGTCTTTGCCTTCAAATTCTTCCAGCCTTGACTTTATTCCTTTTCTGAAAGCTGGGTTTGCATAACAAACATTGTTCATCTTTTTTGCATCGACAGCTAGAAAAGAGCTGCCAGTTTCCATTAGTGTTTTCAACTTCTAGAACATCCACTGAACATCCACATCCATTCTAGAAGATTAATAGCAGACATGTGAGATTCAATTAGTACGAAATACGTGTTAAACATTTGTTAAGAAGGTGAATAATGCTTTACAAATAAATCTGTTACTTTTGGAATCCCAATTTCTCAGGTGATTTGATTTAGGGATTACTAGTTTTTATTTAGACCTATTATCAGTCACATGGGAGGTCGCAAGCAATGTCACAAATCTAGAGAGAATGATGTTAAAAAGTTTGAAATAACTATCCTGTTGAATTTTCCAATCATTTTCGCTTCTTTCCCCAAATTAGTTGGTTGATGTAAAAAAATTCACCGTGAAGTTGAGCCAGTACTTACAATTTCAGATTTTGCTGACGTCAGCATTTATATTTTCAATATGCGCAAGGTTAGCAAAACTTTATATAATCGAAAGCTCATCGAAAGCTGAGTCTGAATGTACCTTTACATTTCCAATTTGAGCTACAGCTGCGCCATTATTCTACTTAATTATGAGAAAAACTAGGCAGATGACGTCATCAAATTGAGCAATTTCCGGTCAAAATGTCAAAAGGTATATCTCGAATATGGAATCTGCATACCATAATTAGTCAGAATCGATATAAACATTTTCGGTTAGGTTGGTCTCCAGTTTTTCAAAGAATTTCCCTGCCTATTTTACGAATGAAATATAACAGAAATAGCCTAGTTTTGTAGATACATCATATAAACATATTTTCATCGTTAAGGGAAACAGTTTTTTGAAATTTTTGAAAAAATTTTATAAAATGAAGTTCATCTTCAATTACGCTTAGGCCTTTTGTTTTACAGCATGGACAAAATCTATCTTCCCTTGGTGTTTTAAGCCTTTTCAGAATCCAATTTGATTTTCATCGAGAATTGAATTGGTTGATATTACAGTATTTAATCTTTATAAAAAGAATTCCAAGAAAAAATTTGCCAAAGATGCTTAGCAGCGTGATACCCCTGTAATTATTTTGATCAGATTTGTTGCCATCTTTGAAAATAATTACGATAATACCCACGGACCACTCCTCTGGAAATTTTCCACATCCCAGGATTTTGTTGAAAAATTTGGTAAATACCAGAAGCAATCTGACCGTTGAACCGTTTGACCGTTGAAGTTTTGCGCGCTCTTTTTTAATCCCTTTCACAATATGGCGCAATCTCATTTCTGGGTCGAATGTGGAATATCCCTTTCCCGGACCCGTGCACATTTTGTGTGTTTTAAAAAAACATTTTGTTGTAGAGGGTCTAGCCTATTATCATTCGAAAGCTTTTGTCGAGAAATGTCTAAGTCCGTCGACCCCTCCATGACCGAACGGGTCACCCCCCCTGTGGCAGAAACCCCTAAAAACTTGCATTGTTGCTTATAATCAACCATTTCAACCTGTAGTAATTGGGCAATGAATTTTTTACTTTGTACGATCATTGCTTCTGTCTTTTTTAAGTTTAGTGTCATTTTGTTCATTGTACATCACTGCGTGAGTTCTTTAGCCAAGGCCTGCATTTTGTGTATAGTTTGATCTGTTATCATGATCATCATGAATATTGAAAACAAAGCCCCAGCCTGTGTACATCAAAAGAATGGCAAAAGAATGGAATGCTAACAGTAACTGACTGTGGGAATAAGAAATAGGCATTTTATAGGGAAGAACAGCAATAATTGCATGGACCCTATTTTATAAGGAATATCTTTAGATGGAACCTGACGCTAGACAGGACATCCACCCAAAACTAGGAACTGAAAGGGACAGTGGAGGCACAGTTGGCAAACTGATCTAAGAAGTAGTGTTGTATTTTATTATTGCTGTCCCCGCTATTATTATTGCTTGTCTGTCGTTCTAGCACGTTGAATAGCCATTCCGATGTCAAATGTACTTGTTTTTTCTACGCAAAGTCTGAAGGAACAATGGACAGAAAATATGGTGATTTGGAATTTGTAAAGTTGTGAATAGGGTATTTGTTGAAGTGTTCGACTTTTTTGAGTGGGACTAATAAGTAGTCTTAGAAATAATTGGATGAGGCCGGGCTAGCATGAATGTACTGTTTACTTGAAAAAAACACATATAAACATTTGCACACAGAGAAGAATGTGTTATTGAATATTGGTATTCAAGGATCCATGGTTCCCAATCTCATGTTATTGATGCATAGAAGGACCATTATTCAAAAAACACAGTTGCTTTTGTTGTTAAGCTCCTCTTGACATCGTTGAAATGCAGCTGCATATCTCCGCATGTCCGTGTTTGTAAGGTAAGGAGGATGCTGTGGTAACCTGCCTGATCCACGAAACATAGAGAGCATAAACATAAATGGCAGCTGTAAGTATGATGATTTGAGAAATATATATTATACACACAATATATGAAGTATTATCAATTATACAGGAAATAAAATAGAATATGTTACTACAGTGGTATAAAGAAAGAGGGAGTATGTTGTGTCAGGCAATACAGACGGAGAAAACACTAACCTATTATTTCATCTATACCTTCATGTTATTGAGGGTAATGTTGCTATAGAGTTGAAAAAGAGGAAGGGGCAATTCACTCCTGCAAAATCTCGTACATCTTTTTTGAAAATCTATTGTTCTCAGGAAAATCCCTTCGCAATCCTTATCTTTTAATACTCCTACACCTTTGGAAGAGTGAAAAGCTGCTCGAACAATAGTTTATGATGAATCAGCAAGTTGGAGGTTGGCCGAAAATTGTACTGCCTATAAGTCATAGTTTTTGTAGAGTGGGAGTGAAACATGTAATTCAAAACAAAGGCTATTGGTAGGAACATAGCTCAATGGGCAAAAGGAGGTTTAAGAGGATGAGACGATAAAGAATAATCAATGAGTGCTAAATGAGGGGTTGGTTATTCAAAACAGGATCAAAATGATCTCCAAAGTAATGAAGCATGATATTTCATTTTAGGAGATATACCACATAGTGGAGCTGGAGTGGCGCTCTGAAGAGCAGGAAGATTACAGCTGCGTGAAATTTTAGCAAGGTAAGATATAACCTATCGATGGCAGTGAACTACCTAAAGCTATTAGACATAAGCGCCTAAAGGAAAACTATATAAAATATAAACAAGAAATTCAAAAATATAGATAACCTTTCTAGATCTTTGGATCTATGATCTTCATCAGTAACTGTTCTTGCAATGATTTGGGGCCTAGTTAAAAATAAAATACCTAGATTACAATGGGGTAACATTGAAAGAAGAGTTACTGATGAAGATCATGGATGGAAAGGTTTAGTTATCTATATTTTTAAACTACCTAAAAGTATACGCAGTTCAATTACTTATAATGACAACGTCATCATCAGACTGTTCTCCACTTATATCATTGGAAGACTCTTTTGTTGTGGCTTGCTTTTCAGTATCCATCAAAGGTATCTCCGCAAACAGAGCATTGTCGTCATTGTCATTGAGGGCCTTCAAAATGGCAAGCTGAGTATCATACTCTTTGAAAACGGTTCTTGCATCTGTAACAAATGATGATTAGAGGGACTGAAGTTCGTCTCTTGCCTTGTTCATCTGTCGCTGTGCAATCTGTAAATTCTTCTTCACTGTACAAACAGTATGTTCCAGCTGCCTCAGACGTATCTCCAATCGTTGAATGGACAAGGAATACTTGTCAACAAACTGCTTTGCTTCTTCCATGATATGATGTGGAGTAGAAATCTAGAGAGACAGAGAGAGAGAGATTGTAGTTCGTAAGTATGATTTCTTTTCACAAGTACTATGCTGTAGATGTTAGAGTAGTGGAAATTGTATTTGATGTCCAGAAATGGCACATTTTTTGTATGAGAAGATAATTTATATAATTCATAATTTATATAAAAACATATGAATGTCATGACAATTATCCTAATAATCATACAGTGGAGACCATTTCGTTATCGCAGCCATCTTATGAGCTGCTAAAACAATTGTCTTATTACAGTATGGAAAAAGAGAGGATATGTTATTTTTTTAATAAAACCATGCCTAGAGGGCGAAACCAATTGGTCGGTTTTTAGACAGTAATATTTGTCAGTGTGTTGTTGCCTGGGACAACGCATGTGTAAAAGGTATTTCTGGCTTGCTTGTAACATTCGCTTAAGTGGTATTACCTTGATATAGACACAATCTTATGAAGAGTAACATAAAGGCAACTCCAGGTTGCGCAAATTCTGCTTATGGAGTGTAGATGGGATACAGGCTTGTCTTTTCGAGAAAGATATTCTAATAGGAGAAGTGAGCAAGCTTGTAGGATAGAGGTGAAGCCCCTGCTTTCTGTAAGGATTAATTGTGTGTAAGACTGAAATATATACATAAGAGCACATTTCAATTCAATAAGCAACTGGATTTTTATTCACTGCTCAAAGTTGCTAAAGATGTTAGACTTTAATGCAACTACCCATTATTTCGGGGGTGAAAATCCTCAACTCTTTGGCCTGCAACATGATTTTTGGGAGACAGTAGCTAAGTGGAATAACGTTAGCTAAAGAACTTCAACATGAAAGACATAAGATGAAACAATGTGCGGCCTAACAACAAGAAAGCGTAGAAGCTTTGTTGTTTGATTTGTTACTTGGTCACTGTGATTCAGTTGAGCCCTTAAGTTCCTTATTGAGGGGTTGGTTATTAAAAAAGTTTAATGCAACAAGAAGAGGGATGAGAACTGATACACTAGTGGCTCACTGATGGAGGAGGAACATACAGTGTTAAGGCGAGAAAACATTCTTACCTATGTAGACCAGCTTGAGTGTAGTTTGCTGTGTGATCGATGTGGAGAACAGGCCGTGTGTGGACATAGGTATGGTGAGTATGATTATATGTAAAGGCTTCGAAATGATTCAGGATATAAGCGTAAGTTCAAGTATGACATGTGAAAATTAATGAGGAAAATATACAGCCTCATGGAAGCACTAATTACGGCAAATGTTGTATGTAGAATGATTTCTGAAGAAAGAGTATACTTGATATGTGATTTATCTATCAAGGCTCCTTTCTCTCAATCAGAGATGCATGCATCTCTGACTGTCTGTAGCCAGGTGGGGTCAACTTTGAGGGATGTTGAAAGCGTGAGTACAATGAGTAGGGCCTTTCAAGAATACAGTTATTTTTTTGTAAGAAACTATCCTCCAAGCTATATTGTAGAGTTTCTTTGAAGACAGATGGTCTAGTTAAGTCTCTTGCAGAGCGTGGTAACCTAAAACTGACATCTGGAAAGCTTTTTCAAATAATGGTTTAACGTGAAGTAGAATGTTCTCAGCAGTGAAAATTTGGACCTTTTCCAGAATAGACCCCAAGTATGATTGTTGTTGAGATTATTTGTACTTAAGCATTACAAAATTCATACCGGATAATGGAAACCTGAAGTGAAAAGGGGAGATTGTATCATAGTTGTTGTTTTGTGTCTCACTTTATATTTAATCCTTGTACCCTCTTAGCCCCAGGGGTTTCTAAATTGTTAACAAAAAGGCATGTGTAGTTTCTTACAGATCTAAACTTTCCTGCCTTGTTGTGGGATGAGAGTAGAAACATTTGCTCCTGCCTTGGTTCCGTGATTGTAAAATGTATAGGTTTATGTGTCTAGAAAGAAGTGCGCCCCTAGTTACCATTTCGTCACATGTCTGCGGTCTTATAGTGGCAGAAAACGCTACATAGGGGCTCTTTCGCTGTGCCGCAGGAATCATGTCTGTGGGGTAGGTTTTTGGGGTTGGGGAGAGAATATATACAGTAACTGCTGCTGTTGTCTAGTAAGGGGAATGGTCTGGGATAGCTTTCCATGCTTTTCCAAATTTTCTTGAGTTTTACACGACGATAAGCATAGAGGACAGTAAAAACGTTTTCCGTGATGTTTGTGACCATCTCGACCTGCTAAAAGACGGCTGAAGTTCTTTATCCAGCAATTGTGACCCTCACCATTGTCATTGAATACTAATAGCAAATGTACATGTTTTTAATGTTTAATTTCAGTTTTCCTTACTGGCACAATTGAACCATCTTCATTCATATAGATGTTAATTGAAATGTTGCTGTTTATTTCAAATGTATCAATCATCTTTTTATCGGATGCTTTTACTGGATATGTCAATCCTTCACAGTTATGTTCATCCAAGTATGGCTGATACTTTGCTACTCTCTGTGGATGTTTTGCTGGTGGATGTAGGGTGGATAGAATCGCCCAGATGAAGCATTTATCGTCTTCGTTCTTTACATTGATGATGGCTTGCTTGTTTTTTATGTATGTAGGTAGTTGCAAATACTTTCCACCACGAATTGTATCATAATCAAACATCTTCACTTGCAGTTTGATTAACCTTGTAAATATCCAACCGCTTCAATTCTCCAAGAATTCATTAACCTTATCTCGTAGTGTGTTGATAGCTTCAACTACCTGATCTTTAAGATAGCCATACTCTGACCTTAACAACGCCTGCGGTGGTTCTGAATGTGTGTGGCGGTTCTGTAACTATAAGCTTATCACCATACTTTTTAAATTCGACATCAATAGTGACATATACTTCATCCGCTGCTTGTGGTTTGGTAATGCATCTTTAATTTCTCGAATGGTTTGTTGTGTGATTCTTACCCAGTCTTTAATATCTTCTTCTTCAGTATATATCCTGAATGCTTTCTTATCCATCTTGTTCATGTTCTTCCCTTTACCGACTAATTTATTTTGTTCTGCTGTTGATGGGTGTATATCATGCGCTGTTCGCCTATTTGATGCGAGATTTAGCATTCTGTGAAACAATTTCCCACATACATTGCAAGCGATTTTTCTTCGCTTACTATTATTAGCAGCTGAGCTCTCTTCTTCGTGTGACCTCTTCATGATTAATTTCTAACTGATTTCACTTCGATTTATATAGATGATTCGAACGTCGCGTTCGAATTATTACACCATCATGATGAAATCCATAACAAACCGGTTTAACCAGTTTTGAGTATAAACCAATCAGATAAGAGGATTTCTCGTTTCTAGAATCTTGTGGAACATTTGGGAAACTTCTAGAAAGTTCTAAGTTCTAGCCAATCGGATTGTAGGATTCTTAGGAACTTTCTCCAAAAGTCTTTGAAAAGTTCTAGAAAGTTTTAACCATTATTACGTCATTTTAGGATCTTTCCTTGGACTCTTGAAAACGAGGCTGGAGAAACCACATTTAAAAGCGTCGCACTATAGCGCGATCTGATGACGTCACAGGAGTCAGAGGACTCTTGAGGTTGGAAAAACCAGCACGCTAGATCTATAAAACCGCCGCACTATAGCGCGAGCTGATGACGTCACAGATGATGATGTCACTGGTGATGTCACTGATGATGTCACTGATGACGTGGTATGAGAAATCAACATACTAGATCCATAAAAACCTTCGCACTATAGCACGAGCTGATGACGTCACTGATAACATCACTGGCCTCGGACGCCTACAACTGGGCTCGTTCGCCCCCCTCAAACTTAATTTTGCTAACATTCATTTATTGAAAAAACACCTTCAAAATCTTTCATTTTTGCATACAACTCATATGACGTCAAAAAGACAGGCTTCTGGGTTGTTGAACTCTAAGCCTATATTGTTCTAAATTATCCATTTGCTAACGTCTATTCCCAATTTGATCACTTTCCTTTACACATTCTTTTATATCAGAAACCCCGCTAAAACATCACTAGTCAAAGTATATTGCATTTTCTATTGTTCTTCACTCTTTTAAGAAACAACAGGAAAAAGATCTATTGCAATTTGCCAGATCTCTTACTAGTGGGTTTCTTATAAAGCAGTTTCTTATACAGTAAAAACGTGCTTTCTTGCATTGTCTGTGTTAGCTATCAACACACTACGAGATAAGGTTAATGAATTCTTGGAGAATTGAAGCGGTTGGATATTTACAAGGTTTATCAACAGCAAGTGAAGATGTTTGATTATGATACGATTCGTGGTGGAAAGTATTTGCAACTACCTACATACATAAAAAACAAGCAAGCCGTCATCAATGTACAGGACGAAGACGATAAATGCTTCATCTGGGCAATTCTATCCACCCTACATCCACCAGCAAAACATCCACAGAGAGTTGCAAAGTATCAGCCATACTTGGATGAACATAACTGTGAAGGATTGACATATCCAATAAAAGCATCCGATAAAAAGATGATTGATACATTTGAAATAAACAACAACATTTCAATTAACATCTATATGGATGAAGATGGTTCAATTGTGCCAGTAAGGAAAACTGAAATTAAACGTTAAAAACATGTACATTTGCTATTAGTATTCAATGACAATGGTGAGGGTCACTATTGCTGGATAAAGAACTTCAGCCATCTTTTAGCAGGTCGAGATGGTCACAAACATCACGGAAAACGTTTTTACTGTCCTCTATGCTTATCGTCGTGTAAAACTCAAGAAAATTTGGAAAAGCATGGAAAGCTATGCCAGACCCTTCAAGCTGTTGAATATCCTCAAGATACAAAATTAAAGTTTGAACATTTCAAGCATCAGAGCTGGCTACCATTTATCATCTATGCAGATACTGAATCCAGTTTGGAAGCTCAAACAGAAGAGCTGCTTATAAAGAACACAAGCCGATCAGTTATTGTATTTATGTTAAATATATCGATGATGGATGGCAACAACCGTTGGAATGCTATACTGGTGAAGACTGTATGGAGGTGTTGATGAATCGACTAGATGAATTGAATGAGGAAATCCGAGCAATGTTCAAGAAAACAATGCCGATGATAAGATTAACACCTCAAGAAAACGCAAGACATTATAGGGCTATACACTGCTATTGCTGTAAGCAGCTATTTGATGACAAGGATAGAAAGAAAGTCAAAGATCATTGTCACATTACTGGGAAATACAGAGGTCCGGCTTGCAAGTATTGCAACTTTAAT
>JAADKT020069115.1:0-10343 GCA_011763395.2 Chrysaora chesapeakei
ACAATTGCCTCAAAAGAGGCCCAAAAATAAGGAACTTTAAGAACTAGGCCTTGAAGTAGGTTCCTTATAAAAAAAAAGCGTGTAGCACTTGCGCCATTTGGGCTCAAGGTCTGTGGTTCAAACCCAGGCTAGGGAGCACAAATTTACAAGGTTTAAAAACCTTGTTCTCTGTGACACCGCACCAAGGTGTAAAATTTGTACCTTACTGACGAAGGCCTTAAAACCCTCGTAGCGCCGACTGTGTGGCTGCAAGCGAGTCGATATATACATACTCCCTAGGGAGTTTAGCAAAAGAAAAATGGAAAATGAAAAAAAAAATGGCCTGAGGTAAATAGTTGTAAAGCGCTGCTGAATATGTCCAGTGATAGATAACGACGCTATATAAAAGCCATGACCTTTACCCTTTTACCTTTACCTTCCTCCCTACAGAGGCTTGCAATTAAACTATTAAAGGAGTGTCTGGGCCAACCTGATGAGCAGCTCGATCCAAAGAGTGAGGTTATTAAAGGGAGAGCTCTTATTCGAGGAAATACTGTAGTACATTCATTATTGTTAGCTAATAAATGAATTGTTTGGAACTCACCATCAAAGAATTTTAAGATATGCTACGGAGCAAAACTTGATTTCAAATTACAGTTTAGATGAGATGAAACTTCAGGTCCTGCTTCTATTTTAATTTTATTTTTATTGACATTTTCATAACCTTTGTTTATTGCTGGCGACCTGGCAACATTTTCATCCACTAATTTATAGTTTAGAAAAATTCATATTTATTGCATAATTGTATTCAATAGACCTTTTCGATCAAAGTCTGCCAGGATTGAAATTTCCCAAAACTTCAAGATACTGGGATTTCGATGCTAAAATCATATACACGTTTCTTTTATAAGAAACCTGGCTCCGGGCCTAGTTCTAAAAGTTTCCTAATTTTTAGCCCAATTCTAGTTCTAAAAGTTTCTTAACAGTTTCTTAATTTAATGGAAATAAATTGCAGTAAAAACGATAAAAAAACGTGAATATAGGAGCAAATTATTAATATTATTGTATTACAAAGAATTGGCCATGCTGGGTGCGAGAAATCGCATGGAAATGCTTGAGAATTGATTACTACGTCCACAAATGTGAAATCAGCATGTTGGAAAACTGACACAAAAATTTCTTAAGTTTCTTAACTCCTTCCTTCAAGTTCTAAAAGTTTCTTAAATTTTGGGGTGTCGAGTTCTAGGTTTCTTATAAACCGGTTTCTTATTTAAAAAAATGTGTAAAGCATCAAAAACTTAGCCTAGGTGCAAATATTCATTGCCCTGGTGTTTGTAATATTGATTTTATGAGCGTGCAAAGTTCTCAATTCTATAAGGGCTTTGACCGTGAAAAATGGCTTGGGTTGAAAGTCCTTAAAGAATCGCAAACTTTGAACGCGCATAAAATTAATAATATAAGCGCTGAAACAGTAAAAATTTGCACCTAGACTAAATTTTTGCTGCTCAATACGACTTTGGCATCAAAAACTCTCTACCTAGAAACTTGAAAAAGTTCCATAATCTCGGCTGTTCGTCGAAAAGGTCTATTTACTCTTGAAAAGCATTTTTAACCGTTTTAAAGTATTATTATAAACTGTGTTTTATATTTATAAGCATACTTGAGTGATTTTAGTTGCTGCAGCACTAACAAAAGTTTTACGAAATTTCAAGGGGAGGTACATATCGGGGTACATATACGATGGGAGCAGCACTGGTAATTCCAGGGGACCAATATAAGGTTGGGGCAAAAGCTCTCTTATCCTAACTTTCCGTCCCGACAATTTATTCTGAGATTTTTCTTATTTGAATATTGAACTTATTTTTTTTTATTTTGATTGTAATAAATTTAAACCTTAAATAATTCATTTACCCTTGAAGCATAAAAACAATAAACTTCTTAATAAGCAGAATTCATCTTAAATTAGGCGATCTTGTTTAAATGTTTAAGCAAGAATATCTACAAGTACGCATGTAAAACTATTTACAACCTAACAAACCTATAATTTATATTTAGAACTCTATGGTTTAGAATAGAAAGTGATTTAGATTTGTCTCGTTTTGTTCAGTCAGGGTAAAATGAAAATGTCAAAAAACTGTCACTTGGTGTTGCATGTCTGTTGAACGAAAACCAACAACTTGTGTCTTTATCAAAGAAGATTGCTGCCTTGTTGTAGAGAGATATTGAATGAATAATGCCATTGTATGAGCAGCGCGTTGCATATTCGCTTCTGTTGCACGATGATTTGCACAAAGGCACAATTTTGCGCGAAGATTTTACTTACGGTCTAATTATCAAAAGTAACACTGTACTGAACCTTGTGTTGATTTCTCGTTTTTTTTGTTGCACGAACGAATCAAGTATGAAGACAGACTGTTGACTTGAAGCAGAGAGTTTTAATTTATGAGTCATCCTGACATTGTGTTGTTTTACTTATATTGCATACACCTCGGTTTTGCGGTATCGACTAGGTTTACTCAATACATTTTTCACTGCAAACTTGTATTCCACTCTCATCTTGTGCTTCATAATCTACCTTTATTGCACACTATTCCGTTGCTGCAACAAAAGGAGCTGCATCTATTGAGACATTCCGCTTAAAAGTGCGTGTTGCTTTTGTGTTGCATGTTAACAAATGTTGCATAGAAATGTTGCACAGAGGAAAATGATATTATCTCTTGCAGCATCATCAGATCAAAAGGCTTTTGTGAAATTTAGAAAGTCGTCACAAGATCGGTCACTCGGACATTGTCTGTATCGTATTTCAGTTCAGAAAAATTGAATTTTGCATGGGTGTTGCATGTTTTCATTTGCTGTAAAACAATGTTGAATAGTGGAGTGATTTTATATCTTGCAGGAACACCAAGGCTTATGAAAGGGCTATGAAAGTTAACAAAGTCGCCGCAAGGTCGGTTGTTGGAAAATGGTGAGGATCTTCTATAACTTTAGAAAAACTGAATGTTGCGTGGGTGCCGCATGTTTCGTTTCGCTGCCGTTTGTTGCACGCAACGTTGATTATGCTGGACATCGTCTGAATAAATCGAGGCGTACAGCTGTATCGAGGTTGTTGTGGAGTACATAGGTTGTCTGGAATCCTATTGTATCTGTCGCATTATATCTGATGTTGTACGCAGGATTGGTCTTGTAGTTTAAAAGAATGTCGGATATCATTCTAATATTGCATGTTGTATAGAATATTGTGAAAAAGTCGGTTTTCGGGGATTGAATTTAGTGGTATGTTCTCTTGGTGTTGAAAGTTTCATATGTTGTATGCAGGAGCAAATTTGTATCGTGCGAGGATGTTTGAGGTTCAATAGCAGATTATTGTGGCGAATCGGCTTTGTGTTGCATCCAGATTCGGAATATTCCCCATCTAACAAGAAAGCTGAATCTGTACAAGAATAGGACTTGTTGCAGAAAATTTCATGACAGGACAGCTCTCGTTTGTACTTTCAACAAAAACAGACAGCAGAATAGCTCTATTACAGCCTGAACATAAGGCCAAAAAGAAAAACTCGAAAGGTGTACGCGATATGGGCCCACTTTCCACTTCTCTCGGACATAGAGCTCGAAAGTTCACCAAGTGTCTATCGGATAAGATTCCAGTTGAAGAACATTCCTAAATTGCATTTTATTTCCCCGTTTTAAAGGTGTTTTATTGAGGGTATTTAGCTAACGATTCAAACTATCTGATGAAAGCGAGCATGCGCCAGAGTTTGTGTAACTTGCTAAAAAGCAGTATACTTTGTATTGAAACCATCAAGTTATTTTGCATTGCGAAGTTACGGGAATTTAAGGTTTAAGGTTTTTACTCATCAATTCAGCATGATTCGATTCTACAAGATTCTTTACAGAACTTTCACTTTCACAGCATCATCTTCATAATTCAATCGTTTTGCTATAGTGCCTCTTGACAGAGCACATTAAAGCGTGTTTTCTGAGCATTTCATCTATTGAGCACGATTCTTCTTTTCCTAATCGTAATGTCCCGCAGTTCTTAAGCTTTAGATTCATAACAGCAATTTCTCACAGCATCATCTCCATAATTCACTGATGCTATAGTGCCTCTTTGCAAAGGCAAGTAAAGCGTGTTTTCTAGGCATTTGATCAAAGCACTCTTCTACGGTTCTGCACAGCTTTGACGCCTATTCACAAGTATTTTTCATGTATCTCCATAACTCGCTCTTTTTGCTTTCATGCCTCTTAGCAGAGAAGATTAAAGCGTGTATTCAGGGCGTGTTATCAAATCAGTTCTGTGCAGTTTTAAAGCTTCTAAACAGTAATTTTTCAAATATCAGCAGATCAGCATACCTGACAGCAGAGCAAACGGAATATTGTACTGCTATACGGCATCATTTTTTCGTGTCGCACAGCACACTAAGGCTAGTTATAAACTGATAATTTTAGAAAAGAAATCTGTTTATGTCTCGGCTCTTTATTTGATATGAAGGTAATTGATGGTTCCACGTTCCACTCACTACCGTCTGAGTATCTTTTGTAACTTAATCTCTCTAGCAGAAGATATTTGGTGACTCGCTTTTTAGTTGTACATACAAGATTCATATCTCCGGCAAAGTGAGTAGGACCTATTATACCAAGGACAGACACCTTTGTTCCGCAGACCGAGGTTGACTAAAAATGGTATCTTTACCAACAGAAGCGTATTTCCTAGTTAACGATTTTAAAGAAATCTCTGAAAGGTTTTCTTCCTTGCTTCTTGGCGGCGTGAGACTGTGAAAACGGCAGTTGAGAGACTACAGAACTAATCCCAAACCATCCCCAACTCATTTGCAGACCAGACCGAGGCTGACTGAAAATTGCATCTTTTCCAAACGAGGTGTACTTTCTAGTTAATGATTCTACAGAACTCGCTGTTTTCTTTCTCGAACGGCAACCGAACAAAGTTAAGAGGGAATTCTATAATATTTAACCCAGACTCCTTTAAACAACAGATCGAGGCTGATTTAAAATGGAATCTTCAACCAATATGGTGGATGTCCTATCCATTTCTTAACCGAACTGGACTGAAAAATTTCCAAAAGTCATAGTTAACATTACCATGTTGGTACATGGAAAAGAATTTTTTCAGATATTCGGCCGAGTTGTCTCGTTTTGTAATTTGTTTGTTTGTTTGTTTGTGTTTATGTTGTTCAATTTTAGTTGTGTAAACGCACTGTCCATCGTCAGTGAAAAATTTCAATGTCATGTCATTTTCAGAAAGATCTGCAACTGCAAATCCTCCATTTTCTCCCTCAAAGAACCTGTGTAAAATAAAAGGTGCAATTTTTAAAAAGGTTTAGATTTAGTTTTATTGCCACACTTAGGTTAAGTTTAAAGACAAACTTTATAACTTTATTAATAGGTTTAGGGGCCGATTATATGAGAGTTTTCAGCCCGGTTAAACGGCGGGTTAAACGGGCTGCAAACTCAGCCCTCCTCTCCAGTCAATTCTCTGCAAAATTGATTTGGTGATTACATGAGATAATTTCAGCCCGGGCTGAAAACCCAGCCCGGGCTGGAATTCCAACCCTCCTTCAGCTAGGCGGGCTAGGATTTCCAGCCCGCTTGAACGGGCTGAGATTTCTCATGTAATCGCAAATTTTTTCCAGCCCGGGCTAGGAACTCTCTTTGCGCAAGCCCAGTTTGACTGTGGTTTTAGTTTCGTGTCAAAACGTGTCAATTTTGGCGTCATTTGTCTTAGGTATTCGATTTCAGCCCGGCTGGAAACGTTCATATATGATCGCACGCCAATTCCAACCCGGCTAACCGAGCTGAAATTCTAGCCCGGGCTGAAATCTCTCATATAATCAGCCCCTTATAACTTTATGAAGGTTTAGGTTTCAATTTATCAAATAAATTAATTTTATTGATTCGGGCATATAGCTATTTTAGTGATAAATAAGATCTCAAGAAGCTTCACGCATTGAAACAACAACAAATATTCGACCACGCATTCCAGTGGTCATCTTCAGAGTGGCTCTGAAGGGATTCGAAATACACCTTTTCAAGTAAGGACCTCGTTTTCAAAAAAACTGAAAATTAAGTCATGGAGACATTTCGACTTCACATTCGAATAAAGCACCTTATTTTAGTGTTGAGGCAAAATTTTATGGTTTTAGTCTTTACGATATTGATTCTATAGGTGTTAAAAGTTTGAAATTTTATAAAGGACTTGACCCTTGAAAAATCGTTTGGGGGTGAAATTTCGCTCATTTTCCACGGTGAAATCTCTTATAAATTTTCAAACTTTTAATCGCTATAGAATCAACATTGTAAGGACTAGACGCGTAATACTTTGCCTCAACACTAAAAAGAAGGTGCTAAATTCGAATCTGAATCGAAATTTCTCAGTGATCTAATTTTTTATTTTTTTGAAAACGAGGCCCTTAGTTGAAAAGGTGTATTCGAAGCTGAACCAATTTTTTCGTATGAAAGAATTTTCGCAAAATTTGAAAAAAAGGTTCTGAATTTGAAAGGTTCTAAACCTAGACCTTAGATTATTTGAGCTTGGAAAAATATGGGAAGTTAACACATAAATAAATGATAATATAGTACCATCAACACAGTAAAATTAAATCTCTTACTTCAGTGAACCTTTAGGAAGTTTTGCTCTGTTATTACTCCAGCCATTGTAGAAATTTCCACTACCACTGACGAAATAATGTACTTTTGATTTGTGGTCTTTTATATGCTGAAGTTCAAGAAACAAATGAAATTAAGGATTTAATACAAATGAAACGGATGCAATTAAAAAGACAACGTTCGCAGAAAAATAAGAATCCGATGGCCGAGGGAACCCGGGAGGTAGTTAACCAGATTTTAGCTATCTAGACGACATTAGCTACAGCAATTTCACGGAACTTTTCGCGACATGTTTTTGCTTGTCGCCAGTAATGTCGCAGCGTGTAGCCGGTTTTTTGAAATGGCAACGCAACACACTACATTGTTTTCACACATTTTCCTGGAAATTTTCAAGGACAAATTCTTATTATCACACAAGACGATTGTCGCAAAACTTCTGTCATAGCATTTTTGTCCGACCAGTGCACTTGTTCAAAAAACTGGCATGACAGTTATTTGCGAAAATTGCTCATGTAGATGATTTGACAAGTGGACTTGACAATTTTTCTAATACTGATGATTAAGAATCATAGTTGTAAAAAAATTGTCGTTGAAAATTGCTCGTGTAACTTCGGCTTGACAGGACAGGTGTGTTGCGTCGTTGTTTCAAGCAAAATGTCGTACATGTAGCCACGGCTTTAGTATGATCGAAGATGTTGTCCCACTCTTTTGCTATCTTGAAGTATTACACAAATCAAAGACTGTATTACGGCTTTAGAGGGTGTAATGTTACCTGAAGATTGTGATCATGTCCACTGAAATAAGCAGTAACACCATACTTCTCCATCAATGGTTTTAGCTTTGCCAAGAGACAAGGACTATTGCCATGAGAACCAGCTGATAGCACAGGATGATGCCCACCAACAATGATGTAATCTGACTTGGATTTTTTGAATTCATTTTCTATCCAGCGGAACTGGCCCTCAACTAAAGGGCCATTCTTTATTCTAGAAGGAAATTTATATTTCAAAAAAGAGGCCATAGAATCAAATATAATGCAATTACCACAGGAATAATTGTACACATATTTACTTTAATAAGAAACTAAAAAATTGGTCCAGTACTAAAAGTTTCTTAAAATATTCAGATTTGAGTACTAAAAGTTTTCTTAATAGTTTGTAAATATCTATGCAGGAGACGTAGTTCATGCATCTGAATAATGTTTTAGACCAATTAAAACAATTGGAACATTTGAGGCTTTCTACTCTGTCTGCTTGTCACAAAATATAAATTTTGCAGATTAAACACTGGATGTAAAATAAATATTTCGCAGACTGAGGTGAAAAGTTTCTTAAGCCAGGCACAAACTATGCCATGTTGGCACCGTTGCTATAGATATTGTCAAACCAAACAACATGTTGTTAAGGAAAACATATTAATATGTTGGCCAACATTTTCATTGATTTGAGCAAAACTAATGCGTTGCTACGGTTTGCTATGTTTTGCCAACATGTTGGCACCACATTTTCAATTTTGGTCATTATTTTGGAGACCTAAAAATGAGAAATAGATTTAAGCTGGCAGTTTGAGTTGGACCACAAGTGTTTTCTTCTTCGTCATCAACCAAAAGAACAAGCAATAAACAAACAGCTGCTTCCTTTTCAGCCATGTTTGCAAAAGATTATTTGTAGATGACATCAGCAATGCAAAACATCTCAGACGTTGTGGTGGTATGGCAAACCGTACCAACATATTGGCCTATTTTCGCTCAACATGTTGGCCAACAATATAGGCTGTGCCAGGCTTTTGAATTTTTCAGTGGCTTGAGTTTCTTAAATTCTGGCCCTTTGACAGTCTTGGCTTCTTATAAAGAGTTAATAGTTTTTGAGTTTTACAAAATTTCAAAATTGAAAGAAACAGCACTGTACTGCAAATACTTTAAAAAAATTTTGTCTGGCATGAACCCTTAGAGTATAAAGGTTGACACTCCTCAGAGTCAGTTTCTGACGTTTATACTCTGAGGAGTTTCAGGAGTTTTAAAAGACTTTCTTTGAAAAATAAATAAGTGTATCTTTTAAAATGATTAAAATCATCTTACTTGCTTTTCCCACAGGCTTGTGTCAAATATGTTGTATCAATTAAAACTATGTGCACAGTTTTATCAGTGTTTGGAATTGGATGAACTGAAAAATAAAAGAGATGAATATTACCCCCATTTGATTAACAACTGAACCAACAGAATAATCCAAAAAAAACCATTTTGCATCAACCAGCTGATAATGGTGATGATTATAATTTCAACTATGATGGTGGTGATGATGATGATGACAGCAATGGTGATGATGGTCATGATTATAACAATTACAATGCTGATGAAAATGATAATAATGGCAATGACAGTGTACTTTGAGGATGATTGATAATCATGATGATGATGAATGGAGTGATGATGATGATGATGATGATAATGATAATGATGATGATGGTGATGATGATGGTGATGATGATGATGATGATAATGATGATGATAATGATGATGATGATGATGATGATAATGAAATCAAAGGATGAAACTGGATAAACAGAGGGTGGTCTTATTTCAGTGAACCACAGATGCACTGAAAGAAGGTGGTGATGTTCTAAGACGCTGAGAAGGTTTAAGTTGCTGTAAGGGTTTTCATCGCGAGTGCGGTATTAACAAATAAATTTAATAATTCAGCAGTTAACTTACTTTCATTTCTTTTTGCTTGACTTGTTGGGAATCCTTGTCCGCCACGCCCAAACATATTTGGAGGTCTCTGCTCCATTGGACCTTGAGTGGGGGTCTATAATGAATATAAACAGAAATTGATAATAACGGTTTTAAATGATTACTTTTCTAATACATACTGGCCTTAATCGTTAAAGGGGAAGAATTTTGTTTTTTTACGTGTAACTTATGAAAGAAGAGGAATTGATGTGACAAAATTTCCAGTACTTCGATTCAGATAGTCATAGCATGGCCTTCTTTACTTCAAAAAAGCCTTCTTCTACTTGTCTTCAGCAACGAACTTTGAATATTCATCTAACGCTTAGTAAATTGCTTTAAAATTGCGACGAACAGAGGAAACATCGTAGGGCATATTTAGAAGCTTGTTTCGTCTCACAATCGGATTCTCGTTTTTCTCATGGGGTTGCTTTCCCTTCCTCTGACTCTAAAACTGATTTATAGTGTTGGTGGGCTTCAGCTTTCTGGATAGGAGTGAATTCAGAAAACCGACAAAAACAAAAACTCTCGTGGAACATCGGAGGGTCGTCTTCCTTGAGATTTAAATAAAATCCAAAAAACTCCCATTTCCCCGGACTCTCATTTCTCCCTCTCTTTTTTCTTGTGAGGCTTTTCCCCTCACCACCATACCTTCCCCTGATTCTAAAACTGATTTATAGTGTTGGTGGGCCTCAGCTTTCTGGGCTTGAGTGAATTGACAGAACCATAAGTGTAAAACCGAAACATCTCCCCTGTTGTTGTCTACCCTTTTTCACAGTGTTCGCTTTAGAAGGGTGAAATACTGTTTTAGCGCCAGTCGCTCAGTAGTAGGTTATGTTATCGAGACCTCGACCCCGGCTGTGACGCTACCGTGGCTGGGCTCGAACACTGACCACACTGAGCTTATGAAACCACGAGTTAGCTGGAATACACCAAGACGCCACAGCCCCTTATGGGATAACGTAGATAGAAAGACATGCATGAATGTATTTTTAACACAAGAAAACAAAAACATTTA
>JAADKT020069337.1:0-10339 GCA_011763395.2 Chrysaora chesapeakei
AATGAACTTGGTGAAACTTTTTACCCCACACGGTCAAAGCCCTTATAAAATCGTAAACTTTGGACGCTCGTAAAATCGATCCAACAAGCGCTGAGATAGTAAAACTTTGTACCTAGACTAATTTTTGGGTGCTTTATACGATTTTCGCATCGAAAAATTGATATCTTGCGATTTCGAAAACTTTTTTTTCTACCGAAATGATCTATAGATCACTTTGGT
Source organism: Chrysaora chesapeakei (assembly GCA_011763395.2). Taxonomy (NCBI): domain Eukaryota; kingdom Metazoa; phylum Cnidaria; class Scyphozoa; order Semaeostomeae; family Pelagiidae; genus Chrysaora; species Chrysaora chesapeakei. The sequence continues at coordinate 220 of JAADKT020069337.1, forward strand.
AGAATGAAAATGTTTCAAAATCACAAGATATCAGGTTTTGGATGCAAAAACCGTATAAAGCACCCAAAATTTTGTCTGGGTGCAAAGTTTTACTATCTCAGCCACTTGTATTAATGACTTTACGATATGAGTGTTCAAAGTTGGCAATTTTATAACAGTTTAGACCGAGTGGGGTAAAAAGTCCCTTTTTTGTGGTCAAAGCCTTTATGAAATCAGGAACTTTGAATGCTCATGAAATTAAAAACACAAGCGCTAGGAAAGTAAAGCTTTGTACCTAGACTAAGTTTTGGATGCTTTATAAGATTTTCAGATCGAAAACTTGTTATCTTCAGAATTGTGATAAACAGCGGAAACATTTTGATTAGAGACGGATCTCTCCCGAAACGTTGCCGTACTAAATATCAAAGGCTTGTCATGATAAGTGGTGACTATCATGTCTAATACTGTGTCAGAAACAGCCTTGATAAGTCCGAATATATTAACTATGCCCAAAAATGTTTCGGCTGTTTATTGCAATTCTGAAGTTTTCTTCTAGTCAAAAACTATTCACTCGATATCTTGTGATTTCAAAAAGTTTTAATGCTGTCGGTTGTCTACCAAGGTGATGTATACAGTCACTCACTTCTATTGATCAAGGCACTTAAATATTAATTCACATTGATCCTAGACTTTCAAACTAGCCTTGGGATCATATTCTTGGTACATTATAAGCAAGCATTTATGTTATGAAAGGAGTATTTTCTTTTGCTCTCTAGTTCTAGAGACATTTTCAATGGTATGGTACATCCAAGAGTACAATATAAAAGAGATCATTATAATTAGATTCTACTGTATAAAATGCTCATAAGTGCTTGTCAATCGATGCAAGTCAGAAAAGTCATATGGTTACCTTTGCTCCTACCCCCTACAGTTACTGATACTAATAACTTTGCTTGTAGGAAAATTCATATCAGTGAACTCAAAGGGTGATGTAATGGGAAGGTCTGATGCCATGGGACCACAAGAGCAATTTGATGTTGTTATTGAAGATGAGAAGACAGCGCTACAGGGACACAATGGTTACTTTCTCACTGTTACAGATGCCAACGAGCTTAAAGCACTCAGTGCAAAAGTACGAGACAAGGAGATCTTCAGACTTAGAACAAATATGTCCAGAATGTAAGTCTTAAATGTTTTTTATATTTGCTTACAATAACTTCAAAAGTGCAATAAAACGGAACTTCACTTTACACAGTATCAATGTATTTGAAACTTGTTAAAACATAATTCTACCATACTAGGACATCATTTACTGAATTACTCAGATTGTGAAGAAAATCACAGCATAGTTTGATAGTATGATCACAGTGAGAATTTCTTTGAATAGTTGGCATAATTGTTATGTTTAATTGAAGCTATTGGTATCTGTCCACATAAAATTCAACAAGACAGTTTTGCCAGGCTAGCAAATCTATACGCACTACTGTGGTGGATACACACTACTGTGAGTGGTGATGTATTTTGCATACTGTGGTGGATAAGCTCTACTGTGGTGGTATATTTTACGTACTGTGGTGGGTTATTATGCTTGATGTGGTGGGTTATTATGCTTGTTGTGGTGGGGTTTTTTGCGTACTGTGGTGGATAAGCACTACTGTGGTGGGTTATTATGCTATAGCCTCGTATAGATTTGCTAGCGTGAATTCTGTTTCTTTTTCTACAGTTTTCCGTAAGCTGATTGGTGTTCAAAAACGATGCCAATCCATCTTCACTTTTCTGCTTGATTCATTTCGATCCCCGTCTCGGTTTATATTCTGCCTTAGTCAATAGTTTCGGACTGTTTTTACGTTTATACTCTAGAGCAAACGAAAAAATAGCTTTTGAGTATGCACTGTGATGTTTTCGATGCTTATATATGCCCTGCGGCTGTGCGAAAATGAAAAGATGCGTAAATATGGTCCTGAAGGCGGTTTTCCACTTAAAGAGAAAATTTTCTGCAGAAGGAAAATCTTCTGCAGAAAAGGAGAAGCAAAATATCTGTTAGCGTGTCCGAAAATTTGGATCGAAAAGTAGAGGGGCCGAACTTTTGTACCCACGACCACGCCCCGAGACCTTTACACGAGTCATAGTTATCGCGATTGAGTCTATGAAGAAAAGATACCACTCTTATCCAATGCAGTAGATTTCCTAGTGATATTTTTTGCCCTTTTTCTTTCGAAAATTTGTAACAGACTAATTCTCTTGTTTTTGCAGAAAGAAAAAGAAGGATACCAATGAAGAAGACGTTATGGATTCACGCCAGTGTGAAATAAACTATGTAAAGAAGTTTCAAAGTTTTCAGGACCATAGATTACGCTTATCTAGTCAAGATGTTTCAAAATTAGACAAGGCGAAATCTAAAGGAAAACTTCATGAAGCAATGCTCGATAGAAGAGAAAAAATGAAGGCAGATAGATATTGTAAATAATTTTTTTAACTTTTTATTTTTAAGTTTTTTCGCTAATACGTTGAGAACTGCTTTTACTTTTGTAAATTTTTCAGAAGTGCTAAATACTGACGTATTCTTGCAGTCTTGGTACGGTAGTTCAATTCTCCACTTTAAAAAGATGTTCGTATTTGCATTCGCTTCATAATCTTACTTTGCTACCAGACATTCAAAATTCACCCAGATGCAATTTCCTTGGCACGGTGCTTGGGACGAAGATTTGCATCCGGTGCACTGCAAGATAGTGAAGTTCTGAACCATCTCTGAGATCGTTAGACTTGGTAGACTTGTGGGTGTGGGGTTCGTGTTTCGCTTGTGCTGCATTTCGAAAACGGTAAGCTTGGAATACCAAGCATTTTACTTTAACAGGCAGAAGATATGGCAGAATGTTTCGCAGATGGGGCAGAAGATTTTCTTTTTAGACTTAGAGATTTTCATATTTATATTAGCTGTGGGACTTTTTGGCGAGTATAGAAGGAATCCAAGCTTACCGAAGTTGCTGTGGCGTTGTGGTATAATCCAAATGACTCTTGGTGTCAGGACGTCAGTGTGGTTAGGGTTCTAGCCCAGCCACGGTAACGTCACAGCCAGGGTCGAGGTCTCGATTAGTTAACCTATTACTGAGATCCTAGCAACTGGCGCTAAAATATCAATTCACCTTTCATTAAATCTCACCCCAAACTCACTCCAACCGGCGAGATGCAGATGCATATAAATTTGTAAGTCGAAGTTGCCGTCTTATTGGGTGCATAGATCATGCAGCAGTGTAAAGTGTTCAGCCACACATGGTGCTAATAGCTACCTATCAGATACCCATTTAAAACATTGATAGGGATAGGCACATTTATGTTAACAACTTGACTACGGTTGTCTGCTCTCTCTTCTCTGCAATTCATTCACAGATGGAAAGACAGTGCTCGTCTTCGTTGCGAGACCAGTAAAACACACTGACGCCAGAGGGGGTGACAAGGTGGGTCTTTGGTACCGGTACCAAAAGGTTTGGTACCAGGTTCCACCCAAATTTCAGGTTTTGGTACCACGTAATCTCAGTTTTGGTCCCTGTAAACAAACTCATTTGACGGATGAAATGTTAATACACATGAATTGATAGAGGTACCAGATTCCACCCTTTTTAGAGCTATTGGTACCAGATTACCAGATTTCACCCTTTTTTCAGAAATTGGTACCAGGTACCACCCCTCTGGTGCCATTGCACCACTCCCTACCCAGTGAAAATTGCGCCCAGAAACCAGAATTTTGTAGGTTCAGTCTTTTCAATCACGCATAATGAATTCACATGTTTTAATGTTATTGAAATTTATGATTTAATTAAGTTTCATATCGTGAAATTTTAAGGAAATAAATTCCTTAAAATTTATTTAAAAAATTGCGCTAGCATTTGTAGCGTTTTTGATCTCTCTAGTTTCGACCTTTGACCATTGAACTGCCTTGACCTTGACTAAGAATTCAACATCACCTCGTTTCCAATACGAGGTAAAGCGGGAACTTGGAATTGTGGAACCTGCTTGAACCTGCTTTTGCTCTCTTGTGCTGCTGGCTGCTCTCTTCAACAAACTTGCTTTCGATTTGCACATTTGTCATTCGCATCTAGAAAATATTTGATAATTCTCATTTTTGGTGCTTAATGGCTGCACTGCTAAACAAGTTGAAAAGGCTGTTCAAAAGGAAAAGCGAAGATTATGAGAACAATGAAAGCAAACCTGCTGTAAGAAACTTTGTTCCATGTGTGTTTTTTGATTGTTGTGTATAGGCCATCCACTAGCAAGAGAGGCCACGCCATGCCATTGATTGCCAATCAATGCATGCATACAGGCTTATGATCTATAGACAACTGCACATATATTAGGTGCCTAATTGCTGGGGGTTGAAATTTCCTTTTTGTTTATTTGTATTCTTACATGAGACTCATTTTAATCTGTAAATATCTAGGGTAGCAACACTAAGGCATAGGACACAGGACACACATTGATAACAACAGTATTTAACTCGTTGACGTGTCTATCCTGTATAAATATTCGTCTTATTATTATTATTATTATTATTATTATTGGAGGGGAGGGGTGTTTAAACAACCAGCATTCAGGATCTCATTTATTATGGGGGGCCAAATAAAGCGGGGCTTGCACCAGTCTGCAGCCAATCTAATCTGCGGGGATGGCTTGTGCACGCACGAGATAAACAATAGAACAATAGAAAAGAACATTGGAAATATGCTTCTGCGTGCACTAGATTTCGTCATGAACTGCCATACTCTGCAGAGTGGGTCTGCAGAGCATGGAAACTTCACGCACGAGGAAATTCGCAAAAGACAGAAAATGCACCCCAAAATTTGGGCCTTGCACACCTATGTCAATGTAAATATCCATGTATATCACGTATTATTGTATTATTGGGGTCAAATGCAAGCTGCACCCCAGAAAATCAGGCATGCACACCATGCACCTGGAAAGTTTTTTCTCACGAGATCTCGTCGAGTTCTGCCATGCTCTGCAGAGTGGGGCTTGCATTTCTTCAATAAATTTTTTTCAGCAAACTTTTTTTTCACCCCTTCCTGGTTCCTGCATCTTTTTACATCTTATGATCTAAACTCCATTTCTGAAAATACAGATTTGTCCATGAGGTAGGCTTCAGGCAGTCCATTCTCTGTTATTATATTGTACCATGATGGTGATCCCCATGAAATTAAAAGATTTAAATGTTATGTACCATACTATTTTATGTGATATCTTTGTATCTTTATTAGAAGCGAATAAAATATGTATCAACACCTGGTCTTCAATTCACACCAAGGCAGATATGTACAAAAAGGTGACTATTGTTAAGTTCACGCTATAAAAACTTTTTCTCCAATACATTGTTATTATCTTTACATTATGAGTAAACAAAATTCACCATGTTCTTCAAGGAGGAAGAGACAATATTATATATATCATGAGGTTATAAATACAACTGAAGACAGAAATTATGAGTTTAAAGCTGGAGCTGGAATGATCCAAGAAGATGTTCTAAAAGATGTAAGTTCAAGCTGCATTCTGTACTCTAAAATAAGGTTTAATAAAAGTTAATTTCTACTAGCATAGGTTACTACAGATAGACATTTTGTTTATATGAGATTAAATAGATTCAATCAAAAGAAAATATCTCCTTTAAATTGATATCCATTTCTTTATTGTCTCCAGACTTACCTACCATAATGCTTCTATTTTGCATGCATAATGTTCATCCATGATTTTACTTCAAAATATCATGAATTTTCTAGCATTTCACAAGAGGCAATGCTAGTCACTAGATGTTGGGTTGAACATGGGAGTTGAATGAGGACAGATGAAGGTCTGGATGCTTGCCCCAAGAGGATTTTTCAGGACCACACCCTTTCAAGTAACAGAAAACGCCCTTGAAAATCTCATAAAAGCACCAGGGCTCTTTGAATTCCCTGTCACCAAGGACTGCAGTATCTCAAATGCAGTTTCTCATTGAATTTAGGCAAAGTAGAAAATTGTTTTTTGAGAAAAGTGGGATGGAAATGCCCACCCATTACACCCCATTGTGCAACCTCTTTATTATTTTCATTTCTAGTACATTTGTAAATATGGTCCTGCCTTTTTGAATGCTGAAGGTGGTGTTATGCTTGGCGGAATAACGGATGATGGTAAGCTAACCCTTCTTGTATTATGATATTGATATGGCAACAAGAACGGGGGGTTTCGTGCAATTTGGGGGAGGAAGAGACCTTGGCCCATTATGAAAGAACCTGTTGCTTTCAATTGTAATTGCTTTGAAACCAACTACTGATGCACAGGATAATGTCATCCATCTTGAAAAGCCTTGGTCTTTCAATTATGGCTCCAAACATAAAAGTATCTAGACAAAGTTTAGAGCTTGTGTGCACATCCTTAGCAATATGGGCCGCTTGAAGCAACAAGCAAGTAGATGATGTGCCCTTATCCAATACTGATCATAGGTCCCCATATTTGCAGTGGCATTAGATGACTTTCCACTCTGGCCTGGCACCCTTTCGTAATCTTCCTTTGGAAGGAGACAGTATCTGGTAGAATAGAATAGAATATAACAAAAATGCTGTATTGTTTTTAATTTTCCCTTTTCAATGCTAACATTAACGCTTGTGCAGAAGTTTCTTCCCATAATCGTAGCTCCTGGAAGATCATCGGGGATGCGATGACGTGGAAAGAGCTATCGGCGATTCATCTAACTTCATTTATTCCATCGTTTGCGAATGATTTTGGATCGTTAGAGATGTTGGAAAAGCATCACGGCAAAAACGCTGAAAGCTTTAACTCTCGAGATATTTCTAACCAAGCAATTACCAAATATCGAAAACGATGGTGTTCTTACAGGCTGAAATTCATTTCTAGTTCGTTTCAAAAGCCATCCAAAGCCTGCCTACGCCCCCGCTGTTCCCGGTTATTCCCGCCTCTATTCCTTGTTCCTTGATTTTTGAGGTAACCTTACAAATACGTATTTCCTTCTCCAAATGTTCTCTTCCAGTACTACCAAAAAGGGAACTGGCTTCATTCGAGTACTAACTAAGAGTATATCTTCATTTGTAGGAGTAGTTGAAGGTCTTTATTTATATGACAGTAACATAATCAGAATAATTGATACGGTACGAAAAGAGTTCGCAAAATTCAGACCCATCGTTGGTGATCATCAATACACGTAAGTCCCATAGACTTATTGCTTGAGTCGTTAGTTTCCTCTCCTCCACCACACCGACACACCGCAACAACTACTTTCTGAACAGTTTTTCAACTGTACTTTTATGAGTCGTAGTTGTAGCGGGGTGTCGATGTGGTGGAGGATCATTGTTGTGCACTGAAATCAACAACTACTTGAAGATTTTCCTGTATTTCTCTGTCGCTTACTTGTTTGTTGGAACATGAACAACGTCATCACATCTCAGAGACAGGGACACAATGGGGATTTCTCCGTCGCTCACGACGATATGGAAACCAGGCTTGACTGGAATAAACCGACTCTATCATCGTGATAGGCGGTGGTTTTGAGGCAGAGCCCTCGATAACAGAAGATAAATCACAGAAAGGCTAGCTAAAAAGCTTGTACAGGATTTTGATGAAGGGAAATTTGCAATTTTTTACTTTAAATTGCAAATTTGGTTGTATGCCGAGTTTACAATGTGGTGAGTTGACCAGAAGCCCTTACAAATCGCCTATAAGCCCTGTGGAAATATGGTGCAATATAAGTGCCTTTTTATTATACATACATACAACTTGCATTCAATGCATTTGATACCTCCAACTATTCTTATAATTGTCAAGACAAATCTTTTGCCCTGGCCAAATTGTATTGTATTGTATTGTATTGTGAAATTCTTTAATGTAATTTTTTATAGTAGTGTCAAATCACTAATTTAAACTAACATAGAGCAAACTCAAAAGATTGCATTAAGTGAGGTATTCTTAGTTTCTTTTTTCTTTTTTAGCATAAACTTTATTCCTGTAGAGAGTAGCAGAGACAGACTCCTGAAAGTGATTGAGATTTGGATCGATAAAGGAGATCCAAATTCAATTTATGAGAATGGTAGACACCAGGTATATAATACTTGTATTTTTTAATTTCTTTTATCTATCTTTGCAGTGAAAAACGAAAACACATTTCGGCTTTGATCTAGCTTTCAAGCATTGATTGAAATTGCAAAGACGCCTTGACTTTTGTCGGCGGATACACTTTTTTTAAATAAGCAACTTGACTTTCGCCCAGCCCTCAAAGTTGCTTAAAATTTAAGACATTTCAGCCCTCAAAGTTGCTTAAACGTTGCTTAACATTTTTTGTACCTACTAACCACCCCTGACTTCGGGGGTCAAAATCGTCATCTGTTAGGCCTACAACATGACTTTTGGGAGACAGTAAGTGGAAAAACGTTAGCTAACGAACTTCAACATGCAAAAAATAAGAACGAAGAACAATTTCCTAACACAAGAAAGAGAATAAGCTTGGTTGTTTGACTTCTTAGTTGCTTACAGTAATTCAATTGAGCCCTCAAGTTGTTTAATGTTAAGGTCAGTTAAGCCCTAGTTGCTTATTGAGCGGTTGCTTATTAAAAGAAAAAGTGTAGCGTAGATCGAACCGTTAGAAAAAATTGCACACGCGGTTCCTTTTTTGATGCCTATGCCCGGGGGTACGTAATTTAAGTTGGGTGCGGACATATGCCGCCCATATGGATGGGTTTTTGTCCTGAAATTCTCTAAACATGTGTTTGATTTTAGCCAAATCCCCATGAAACTGGGTGGGAAATCGAAGAAAACTAAAGAAATTCACTTTATTTGAGTCCAAATAGAGTTAATATCATGTCGAAGATGTTTGTAGTGCGATTTAAAGCAATGGTATTGCCTTGGAAGCTTGATTACTCTTATATTTGGCTTGTTATTTCCCATAGTATAAGGTCTGTGCCTGATCTGTGTCTACTGATATGGGTCTGTAAAATCTCGGCGAAACATCCCCGCTCGTCCATATGTTATGTATCCCCATGCTGCGGCAGCTGAATACGGAGCTTGAAATTGAATGATATGGAAAATTTGTATATCTTCTCTTTTAGGTATTTGTCAGGAGAGACGGTGGTGTGCAGGGACCACTGAGGCCTCTAGCAATAAAAGACTTAGTAATACAGAAATATAATCAGGTATTTCTTTTATTTTCATCAACAAACATTTTCATTTGCAGTCTGCGTCAACTTTCATTATTTCCTCGGCCTCTAGTTCAATTTATTTTTGTGGGAACATGTGTCAGTAGTACATCGGAATGCCCACTCACACGTCTCAAAAACTCTTGGTTTTGATCGAATGGTCAAGAAAATAATTACTGTTTCTCCCTGGTTCTAGTTTCTCTCGTTATTACAGTATAATCCCATTTTAATATTAAGGGCCGCATTTGTGGTACGTTATAAACAAAGTACGTTTTAAACATGGTAATTTCGTTTGTTCTCTGGCTACACTGTATTAAGCGACAATGTTATTCGAGTAACGTCATCAAGTTTAGACCACTTTCACGGTACGTCTATAGTGGTTTTCACTGACGCCTCTCGTATACAAGATTGCGAGAGGTTGTCAGTTCTACTCTAGCGTTTAACTTGTTCCCACTCCCGACTGGGTTAGTACAACCGACCAGTTTCACTTGAGAAATTATCGCTTCAGCTTTGGTACTCGAATCTTTGCTAGGTATTGGTGGACAGGGAATCCATCCGACCATCAGGGTTATGAACACAGCTGGGGTGTCTTGGTTGGTCCGCACATTAAAACAATTCGGATCTTGTCTTCACTGTTTTGTCTTAGGTGCTGCAAAATCGAAAGCAAATTCAAGAAGAAGCTGCGGCTAAGCCTACTTTTCAGCTAGTCGATGAGCTTCATGCAATCGAAGAAGAGAAGGTCAGCGAAACCGATAGCAGCATCGAAATAATTGAAGTCAAGAAAGGTAGCTCAAATTTCAAACCAGGTCCAGGTGCACCCATACGGGATAGCGTGACAAGTAAAGATGCGACTAATCGCATGGACGATAACTCAAAGGCTGTACCCGTGGGAAGTTCAGATGCGACTAATCGCAAGGACGATAACTCAAAGGCTGTACCCGTGGGAAATTCAGATGCGACAAATCGCAATGACG
>JAADKT020069448.1:0-10337 GCA_011763395.2 Chrysaora chesapeakei
TGTAGACCAAGCAACGACACCTTCTTGGACAAGTTTTCTGTTCAGTGATACCTAAAACAAATTATGGGGAAATGAATAAGGTGAAATGGTGTTTTAAGGCCAGTCCCTTCGATCTCAGAGGTAGATGAACCTCGACCCTGGCTGTGACGCTACCGTGACTGGCGCTAGAACCCCGACCTCACTGAGCTCCCGTTGGATTAGACCACAACACCAAAGCACTTGCGTAGCAAGGTGATTATCTTATCATAAGCCTGTGAAGGGAGTCCTGCTCACTGGTCTGAACGGAGTCTACTCTCTCGTGGCTCTGCCAAACAAACGTAGCAACTGTGAAATGCAAATGGCGAACGAAATTTGCAGCGATTGAGGTGGACCTCTTTCTAGGGATGCAATAGAATTCTACGGTTTTATGGTTTAACAATTTCAACCGAACTTTCTGAAAATTTTTAAAACCTCTTAAATTCTAGTTCTAAGTTTATTAACAGATGGGTTTCTTCCTTATAAAAAGGTTGTACTTGCAATACTTGCCTTTTCCTTTGTGAAAAGCTCTACATAAGGAACATCCCAGTACGTATCGCGACAAACTGCTTGAAGTATTTTGCCGTCCGTGAATTTCTGCAGAAGTTTTAGAGCATCCAAGGAGAATAGTAATTCATCTGAAAGATATGCAAACACTATTTTTCCAAGACCCTTTAACAAAAGAGAAACTGTCCGGTCCGATCCAGAGCCCGTTCTGGTTCTTTTGCAATGCGTTTACACGAGAAAAATTGGATCGGTCCTGATCCGATCTAGAAATGTTTGACTACCGTATTATTTTAGTTGAAGCACGCGTTACCACACTCCTTGCTATAAAACTGCTCAAGATGTCTTCTTTTTATCCCAGTAGAATCTTCAGGGATGCTAAAGCAGAAAATTCGATTTCTCTTCGAAAAATGATGTGTTCTGTAGGCTTTATTCCTTCACTTTTAGTCAAGTTGCCTATCCGTACCAGTTTGGGTTCGATCCAAAGCGTATACACGGGATCTAAACAGAGCCAGAAACGAGCTGGCTCTACTTCTGAACAGGTCCAGAACTGGCTCTAAACAGAGATCCCGTGTAAACGCAAGGCGATTTTGAACCAAAACTGGCTCTGGATCGGACCAAAGCCGATCTAGTCACTCTCGTGTGAAGGGGTCTAATTCTGCTGTTTTTTTCTCAATGTCACGCCCTAATTTGACTCTCATTTCGCGTCAAGAATGTTAAAAAGTGGTTCAGTTTAAGAATATTCCATACCTGCAGCTTTCGAGAGATTTATATATTAACGGCTGTGTATTATCAGAGATTTATTATGAAAAAAGAGATTTTAGAATCTACCTTCCTTTGGAACAATATTAAACAGACAGCATTCTATGGCTTGAAAAGGAATTTCGAGGAAATCAGACCTATAAGAGACAAATGAAACGAAGATAATTTCATAAAAAAGTTAAGGAATAAAACCAAAAAATTATAGCAGTCCCAAATGAAGAAAGCTAGACCTTTGTAGAGGGGTGGGGGTCATTTACCGATGATCACAAAAGTATATGTGGCACCAGGCGGGTCTGAGGGTATGCTCCACCGGAATTTGGCTAAGACTCCTATCAAAGCCAATCCCGCCATGAAGAATGAGGAGATTCGCAAGTTCTCTTCTCAATCTCTAGGCACAAAGCTTAAGGAATCACGGATCCTGTAAGTTCTGGTGTTACAATGCTAGCATTAGCGGGGCATCAGCCCAGTAGAACTCCTGTGCTCAGCAAGGAAACCCATACCAATACCTTAACCAATACTATACACTATACCATACCATACCAATACCCATACCAATACCTTAACCAATACCATACCATACACCATGCCATACCCATACCAATACCCATATCGACACCCATACCAATACCTTTACCAATACCAATACCTTAACCAATACCTCACGCCATACACCATACAATGCCAGTACCAATACCAATACCTTAACCAATACCATACACCATACCATAGCATTCCATTCCATACCATACCCATACCAATACAAATACCATACCATACCATACCATATGATACCACACCCATACCAGTACCCATACCAATACCCATACTAAAAGCAGTGCCAATACCTTAACGAATACTATACACCATACCATACCATACCATACCAATAACAATACCTTAAAAAAAGACAGCAAGCAGCATGTATAGACAAACTTAAGATGTGTTGCTGCGACAAGAAACGTTGAATTGTTGTGACTCTGTTCTCTATACGATTTCTCAATAGCGATTTTGTCAACTCAGAGTTCAAGCGCTTGCTGTTTTTCTAAAGTAACCCCCATAACATCGCTCTCCTCGACTGTCTGCATCATGATAATTCTGATCAAAACGCCAAACATGCACCTACCTTATTTTCTTCAATGATGAAAAAGGAGTGATGGAAACAGCTCCATAATCAACGAGGACAACTTCAACTTGCTTCGTTTCATCAAATCTTCGAATAACTTGACATCTGAACCATGTATCGTTGCTTTTAACAACGCAGTATGTCCCCACAACAGGGGAAAAACCCACACCCGGGATTCCTGGCTTGCCATAACATAAATTCATTTCATCTCGAAGGGTTTCGAGGAGCGACTTTGTCGTGACGTCCACCATTTGTAAATAAATATGCCCAGCATCGAGGATACTTGTAACAACAATATCAGTTTTTGAATTTGGGGGTAATTTCAGCTGTAGAACCTTCACGGTTTCATTCTCAATTAACGGAAGAACCCGATATTCGCCTAATTTAGACAACTTAACATTGTCAAACTTTGACTTAATCATCTGCATCGCATTTAAAATTTGTTCCTTTTTTCCTGATATTTTCATTATTGTTACCAAGTCATCTTGTTTTAAATCATCGAAAGAAACAGTTGTCCCAGTTTCTTGAATTAGAGACTTAATATTGTGACCCTTTTTTCCAATTAGCCGGCCACAGAGTGCTTTCGGAAATTCAAAATTCCAAGTTTCTTGCTCCGAGGTTGTCGTTGCTGGATGCATTCCCATAAGTGACCTTGTATCATATGGTTCGTTGCAACAATCAGCATCGGTTGATGGAGAAAACTCAGCATCGTACGCGGCAATTCCTTCGCATGCTACAGGCACAGGCATTGGCGTGTCTGGGGCTGAATTTCGATGCAGTTCAGGCTTGCTGTCATAATTCATACAATAGGAAATGTCTGATGGTATATTTCTTGCATCATTGTAGAACTGTAGGTGCATCGGCATATCCATCATCGGAGAAATGCAAGAGCAGTATGGATTAGCAACCACTGCTGGGATGTTAGGCATGATTGGATAAGGGGCAGCAAAGTTAATCTGGGGTTCTTCTGACAAACCATGGCTTGTCTTTTCATCCATGAAGTTCTGATCAATTTTCCAGGTCATTCTTGGTTCTTTTCAAATTTTCGGATGTGACGCACGTTTTTCCCTACATGTAAAAAAAATACTATCATGATGATGATGATGGTGATGACGAATGCTAATAAAAATTGTGATTATGACGCTGATGATGATGATTGGTAATGATCGATAGGATGACCGGTTAATGATGATAACGATGATAATGATAACCATGATTGACGACTACGCTCATAATTATGAGTGATGATGATCACAACGAAGACGATGGTAATTATGATCGATAATTGTGATTAGTATGATCACAAAGTGTAATTAAAATGATGATGATGATGATGATGATTATGATAGTGGTGATTATGATGGTGATGATGACGATGATGATTACCATGATTCATGATTACGCTCAATATTATGAATGATTTTGATTAACTATTATGATCAGTATGATCAGCAATTGGAATCAAAACAATGACGATGATGATTGTGGTGATTAGGATGGTGATGTTGACGACGATGATGATAATCACCATGACTGATGATTATGTACATTAATAAGAATGATTATGATCACAATGACGATGGCGAACATGATAACTATGATGATGATTACCAAGATTGGTAATATACGCTCATTATGATGAATGATTATGATCATCATGATAATATCATCATAATTTTGATCATGATGATATCGATAATGAATGATCATTATCCCAACGATGATTTACAATATGCTACCTACTATCTTTTATTTTTCATCATCCACAAATAGAGTTTGTTGGTGCACACGTATTCAAAAAGGAAAGAAAATATAAACAAAAACAGAAGACAAAATAAAAAAATTACCTGAAACACTCTTCTCTTGGTGTGGTTTCAATATAGTAGACGTCATCAAACTTTTCCGCAGGAGTGCGTGTGGATGGGCCGCTTCTGAACCTCTATTTCTACCATCCAACAGGGTCCAAGAAGGAGGAAGCGATTTTGGGTGGAAAAATTCTAATACGGAAGGATTCCGCAGTTTTGAACGTAATGTATGACGATAGTAGAAGTCTGGAGCCACGTGGATTTGTTATGTCTGTGCCCATTTTGCCTGCTTCCTTCTGTAGCCCTCCCACGGTAGCTGATCTCTTCACAAACCACGTTGAACTCACGTTTCGATCAACAATCCAGGCCTAGATTTTTTTTCATTCAATATGCGCAAAACCTATATACCAGATATTCAGTACGACGTTTTATTACTGAGAAAATTATGTTTTATCAGGTCGGTAATAAAAACAGTCTAATTTAGAATTTGAAATACAAAACAAAACAAAACCTCTCAGTGTAGGTATAATCTATTTTTGTCGAAAGTTATATTTGGAACTCAGAAACTTTTATTTTTGTTAGCACTGAGACGAGGCCTCGTGCAAAAGAGGCGTTTTCAGGCCTGCCTTTTCTGAGTTTTCTGCTCCATTTTCTCTGCAGTCGCCATCTTTACTTCTTTGTTGGCAGACTGCACATCAAGCAGCAAAAATGTCATAAAATCAACCTAGAGAAAGATAAAGAAGACTTAAACTGCACAGAAATCAACTCAAGAAGGTTTGGTAGTATTTAGTAGCCCTTGAACTGGAAAAAGATTCTCAGAATGATTAAATAATAAACCATATTTTTTTAACCATATTTAGGCCTAAAAGTTGATCTGATTCTTTAGGCCCATTCGTTGTTCAAAAGTCAAATCCTAATCTCTTTCTAGTGAACTTTCAATCAACAATGGAGTCTCAGAAACCCTGCCTTTAATTCAGGATTATCACGCAGATGTAAAACGAAAGATCTGTTGTTATGGATAAAAATTACAATGAAAGACCAGCAGGACACCACATTGAATGGCATGAACTTGACAAAAGGAGATTTTACGTGATAGGTCCTTCATTATTCTTTTTTGTCCGCATGGTAATTTACCCACCAATTTTAATCAAAACAAGGCTACAGTTGCAAAAGAAGAAATCTCTTTACAAGGGGACTTTTGATGCCTTTGGCAAAATTTACAAATATGAGGGAATCCGTGGGTTTTACAAAGGTTTCATAACGAGTTCTTTTACCATTCTTTCTGGGCAGATCTATGTAACATCATATGAAATAATAAGGTCTCAAACTGATGGACACAGTAATTTCACAAGAGGAATGATTGCTGGAGGGAGTGCGTCTATCGCAGCACAAACAATAACTGTACCAGTGGACATAATCTCACAGAAACAAATGATCCAGGGTCAAAATGTTGCAATCAAAGAAACAATGAAACACAATGTGACTAAAGGAGCCGTTGAAAGTACTAAGATAGAACCACCACAACGGTTAGTTGGACCAGTTGAAATTATCCAAAGTATATGGAAAGAGAGTGGACCTAAAGGTTTTTATCGTGGCTATCTTGCATCATTGATGACATATGCACCAAGTTCTAGCATATGGTGGGCTTCTTATGGATTGTTTACAGGAATCATAAGTGATGTAATGCCAGAAGAGACGCCCAAAGTTTTTGTCCAAGCCATGTCTGGTCCACTAGCTGGGATAACAGCAGCTGTTTTTACCAACCCTTTGGATATAATCAGGACTAGACTACAGGTAAAAGCCCAGACCACAGCCAAACCCACATCACTTTTTTGTTAGCATCTTAATTCTTCTACTTGCAATTGGAAGCACTGAAAGGAAAAGACCAATTGCTGTGGCAACAAACGTCCAACATCCTAAAAGGAAAGTCTGAGAGAGTATCTTCATCATCATAATTATCTTCATCCCCATCATCATTATTAGAGCATCACTATCATCATCAGCATCATAATCATCAGCATCAGTATCATTATCATCATCATAACCAGTATCATCATCATCATTACCACCATCATATATCTTCATCATCATAATCATCATCATCATCATTACCATCATCATATATCTTCATCATCATAATCATCATCATCAACATATTGTTATCAGCCTCATCATGATGGTGATCAAAGTCATCATCATGGTCATCATCCTTATGTATCATCATCATCATCATCATCATCATCATCATCACCACAATTGTCACCATCATAGTCACCATTGTCAACCTAATCATGATCCTTATTATCACCATCATCATAATAATTGTCATAATCAGCATCACTATCACAATCATGCTGTAATCATCAGCATCAGTATCATTATCATTACCATCATCATCTATCTTCCTCATCATAATCATTGTCCTCATTATCATCATTATCATCAGCTTTCTGCACCGTAATCATAACCATCATCATGGTGAGCATCATCATAATCATCATAATCATCATTCAATTTGTTATCATTTTCTATGTCTTTTTTAGATCGAAGGAGGCACATCCATAATTCGAACTGCCAGGATTTTATACGTAGAAGAAGGTATGCGAGCAGTTTACAAAGGACTTTCGGCTAGGATACTTTCTACTCTTCCAACAAGTTTAATTATAATATTAGGATATGAAACAGTCAAAAAACTTAGTTTGAAAAAACGTAATACTGCAAATGACTCTGAACCAGAGTAACTGAACTGAGCGCAAGTACCGTAAATGTTCGATTAAGCGCCGATTAAGTACTTTTGACAAATAGAATTTAATAAGCGGCACAGTCGAAGAAGCGACGCGGCGCCTATTTGATTACTCACAATAAGTACACTAGGAACGGTTTTTAACGAATTTTGAAGGGTCACGTCTCAGAAATGAACTAATTTTAAAGTGTCGTGTCCCAGAAATGACTTTTTTTACCCTCGAAATGAGCAGAATAATCTTGGTAAAAACAAATCTCCTTGCGATAAATTTTGTTAAAGTAACAGTTGTAACGGTCAATTTAAAACATTAGTTACACTGAAAGGTTGAAGCGTCGAATAAACGCTGCAGTTGAAAAAGCGCCGCGGGGCTCAGGCGATCATTTACGGTAATTTTTTTATCAAAATTCAGAAAAGAATTAGTTTTTTGTATGAGCTTAGCGTTAGCCGTTGGATTAAGCGTTATATGCCAGGAATTTGGAGGAAATTTTATTTGATTTTTGATTTTCTGATACAGTAAACGAACGAAAAATTATCTAATTTTTTTATTTAACTTAACTTGCAATCTTAGAAAGCCGTATTTTCTCAAAAAAATTACAAGCTATGTCTGCTTCCGAACTTTAAAGTTAAAGTTTCTTAATTTTGTTTGTTTAGTTAATTTGTTTGCGTAAGTTTATAAGTATATGTGTGATTGAATACGATTTAGGAGTTTTTTTTACATATAACCATATAAAGAATCCAAAAGTTGCGAGATTTTTAAATATGCAAGAAAGATAAATTGACTCTATAATTTTGGATCGGGCCTTCACCAGGAAGAATTTTTCGAGCAAAGAAAAATATCCAAATGATGAATGAGCAGCACTGCACTTACTGTACTGTGCGACTTTCTTTCTGATCTTCATCGCGAAGGTCCGGCACCCTTTACAACATACAGTCACCTACTTTAATTACGTTAATGTAACCCAAATTCACAGTTTGCATTGGAGAAAACGTTTACCCCACAAAAATAAAACAACCTAATCTTCGGCGAAATATATTGCAGGAGCCCGAATGATTTAGCTTTTCTGAATCCGCCCTTCTCCTTCACCAACGTGTTGTTTCGAACAAAATATATCAAAACTGCAAGAAACAGCGGAAACATTTTTGGACACACTTTAAAACTTTTTTTCGTTTGACACTCTTGAGAGAATAAACACTAAAAACAGACCGAAACAATTCATGGGTATAAATTCCGTCTTAGTGAATTGTTTCGGCCTGTTTCTGACATTTATACTCTGAGGAGTGTGAGACGAAAAATAGATATGTCCAAAAATGTTTCCGCTGTTTCTCGCAGTCTTGAAATTTTTTACTACTGAAACATAATACAAGCTTTGCTTTACAACAAACACTATAAAGGGGGAACTAGGGTTCTTAAAGTAGAAAATTGCTAAAATAGGCCAATTTTTTCTCAAAAGATATCTCCCTCCAAATATTTTGTCAAAGAGTGGGTTGAAAAACAAGAATAAACAGTAAAAGAGTGGTGACCCGTTTAGGACCTCGACAAGATACATTCAATGTTAAATTGCAGTTTTAAGCTCGAGAAACTTTCTCAAGACTGTCTAGATATCTCAGATATTTCTGGCTTTAAACAAACATATCTTCATTCCTTTCCGAGCTTGAGACCTTCTGCTCAATATTGGGTTTCGGTAGAACTCTTGGTGGAACACGACTTGGAGGATGTGTCTTGTGCGGTGGCAATAACGGCAAATCGGATTTTCTAGGGCTTGGAGGATCCGGCCAATCTTGACTTGCCTTTCCTTCGTCGGGCAGCTCAACACTTTCATAGGCTTGACTAGTCGAGTAACTCATTCCGTTGTTTTGGCTTTGTTTTGTTGCATCCATAGGCGTGTGGACTACTTCAATATCTGCCAACGTCAGCGTCCCTTTTTGAGCCTTTTTTCCGTTCGTTCCGTTTGCTGTTTTTCCGTTGGAGTTTGCTGATTTGTAATTGCCATTTTTCACATCTGCTTCATTGTCAAGTGACGTTGGAATCCTAAAAATAAATAGTCATGGGTACTTTTACGTGTAAAGTTGACTTGTGATGGTATTCCCTTCCAATGAAACTAAGTTTTGCATTCCTGTCTTTCAGAACCTCTATAAAATCGTCTCAAAGAGCTTAAATCAAATGACAGGACAGCAGTATATAGGAGTATGACCGGGAGTATGACTCAGTATGGAAGAAATTCAGCATCTTGCCTGGTGGGGCCAATAGGCCCAAAGCTCCGACAAATCATGAGAAATGTATTTTTTTGTGCCATTTTCTATTCAGCGAAAATTCACTTAATTTCTGACAACGCTGAAATACTGCTGAGCCATGCATAATGATAGCTCTGGTATGACTAGGGGTCTTGGGGAACTATGTCCCATTTTGAGTTTTCTTGGCTCAGGAAGGAGCTTAAGAGACTCTGTAGCAAAAGCGGGGTAGCACAAAGCGCTGTTACCTAATTTTGCTAGAAAAGCTCGGAAAAAGCATATCCTACCTCTCTCTCTTGTTTCGATCTGTAGATATAAAAGAGAATAAAAATTAGTAAAGTTGCAACGTTATCAAGAATAGTAAGAATTGCTTGAGCAAAAGGGAGGGTTTCTATGGGTTTTTCTCTTTTTCTCTTATAATTGAAAATAGCCCCCGAATTAGTTACATCAGTTATCCGACGATCATGCTATTCTTCCAAAAGCAATAGATGTGCAAATAAGAAATTGAAATTTGCATGTAGTGCTATTTACCTCGTTTACGGAAAAAGAAATATCCAAGCGCGGCAGCAATGAGGACAACAACAACAACAACGATAGCGATTATTGTTGTTTTTGTGCCTGATGACATGGAACCACTTCTCTCTCCTCCAGCTGGTCCTTAATTAGAAACAGAACGATTATGAGCATTATCATCATACTGTAACCTTCATCACTATCATTATCATAACCATCAACATCATCATTATTATCCTCGCTATCATCGTCAACAGCATCACAATCATGGTGATTTATATTATTATCATCATCATCATCGTCATCACCATCATCATCGTCATCACCATCATCATCAACTTGAATATCAGCAACAATCATCATCTTCGTCGTCACCATCATTGCAATCATACTATTACTCTTTTGATGATCAAGATCAGGATGGCGATCATCGGCATGGTCTTCACCAGCGTCATCATCATTACAATCATCACAGATCACAGTCATCAACGAAACACAAAGACAAATCTCGACTTATAAAAGCCAACAACTTACAACCATTCACTCAAAGCAATTAAAGAATAACCTGTGCGATAAATACAAATTACGAACCTCCTACAGTCAGATATGAATCAAGCGACCGGATGGTCACAGTCTGAAACGT
>JAADKT020069559.1:0-10336 GCA_011763395.2 Chrysaora chesapeakei
TTATTTCGAACATTCGCTATCTCGAACAAATTCCAGTTTCCCTTGAGAGTTCGAGATAGCGGATGTCAACTGTATTGTTAACAAAGGCCTGTCAGCTAACAAAGGAGTTAATTTTGTGGAAGATGCCTCAAGACTTCTTCCGAAAATATGATCAGCCTGAAAGCTCCGTCAATTGTTCATTACCCAAAATAAAACCAAAAACTGACTACCTGTAGTGTAACCAGTAAGAAAGTTGGTGAACTGAGGGATATAATTTATATGCATTTACAAAGGCAAAAAAATTAATTTTGTGAATATTTCACTCACATCATCTCCCTCCTGAAGGCAGGACCTCAATCTGTCACTGAGTTTTGTGCTATTTGGTATGAAGAAATAGTCGTTCACCTACGAAAAAATTATACAATTTCGTAATTGAAAGTGAAAGTACAAATCAGAATTTTGTAATTGAGAGTAAAATTACAAAAATTAAAATCATTAATTATCATTATTATTGAAATTAAATTTATTAACTATAATTTCGTATCTAGGGTAAAGTAGACTTATTACATGAACCATTCACAATTTCGTAATTTTGGTGTCCAGTAGTATCTGTTAGGTTTCAGACCTTAGTTATTGTTGAATCATTGTATTTATGGACCAGTCAATTAAAATAATTACCTCTGGATCTTCAGCATCGATATTATTCAGTTGAAATTCATCACTTGTTAACCAGCGCAGAATTATATCCTACAATAGATGTCAACAAATCATCATCTGAGGAAATAAGTCATGAATGCTCTTAAGGAGTGAAGGAATTTGAGCAGAGTTAATATTGGCTGAGAGAAGCTTTTGGAATTTCAGGTGGTTGTGCAATCCTTCGGACCTGTAATGGGCTGTAATGCTGTGTATACCATCACAAGGATTTCTCTGCCGTTTAGATTTAAGCCCTCGGCTATGTGTCGCTGATGTCTTCTGCTATCTTCCATAATGATCAAAAATTGCCAAAGTGTTCCCATTTATCGGGGAACAGTCAGGGTAAAATTTTCAGATACTAAAAAAACGCACGGAATGACTTTCATTTCATGGTCACATTCACCCATGTGATAATTTTCCAACAATAGCTTGTTCGGCGACGTCAGCGACACAAGTTCTCTAAAAAATTTCATTTCATTGAACTTATTATAACTTTCATGATCCTTCCGATAAACGGTATGTGCGGTTGTAATGATCGCAAGCAGGGCGCGCGCCCTGATCGCAAGAAACTGTTATCATTAAAACTGGGAGACCTACGCAGACTATCGCTGACGCTGTTACTATCTTATGAAAACCAGACTTTAGTAAAGTTGCAACCTCGATCCCAAGACCTTGTCATCGTTGGGGAAAATGCATAACTCGAATCATTGAATCTCGAATCTTCCGAGATATGTTGCCTCGAACTTCTATTCAAAAACATAGGGGTAGCTCCCACAGTGCAATACTTTAACGAAAGGCTTTCATCAACAGACCAGCTCAATCGATTTGAGCAGATGTTAGTAAAAGACAATCATTAGGAAAATGAAATAGGCAATTTTTGCAAGCAAACCTTCGAAAAAGCAGGCGAAAATCAATGAAATCTTAAACAAATTGGCTACAGACTTGGTGTTCTTTCTATCAAGGCTAAATAATGCAGCAGTACTAAATGTAGCAGTGCTCCAACTTTTTAAATTGATTAATGTCCCTAAAATTTACTCGCTTTGAAAAAATCTCTTTGTAAAACAACAATTTATTCTTGAAATTTCCAAGCACTTTTCATGACTTTGTTTAAAAAAAGAGACAAAATACCATCGTCTTTTGTTTTACGCGTCGTACTGAGCAGTCCTAGGTACAGCGAAAAACTACCATATTGGTGAGAGTGTTGTTTTTTATACGTACTTTCACGTCCAGTTATTCTCTACTTTACCTTATACATATATTTTCGGTTTGATATGTTCATTTATTATGTTAATATGAGAAAAGCTGAATGAATTCTCAATCCCACATAGGGTCTAAGAAGCTGACTGACTGTACCAGGAAGCCTGAAGCCGCACAATTTGCCTTGCACCATTGGGCCTAAGCTGTGCACCTAACACACTTTTATTATAAAGACCCTGACTCAAGGTCTTGTCCCTAACGTTAACTTCTTTTAAGGAGGGGAAGGGGGCGATTAATTGAAAATAAACCTAAATAATCTATTTCAGCCACAAAATTTCTCTTTATAAATATGGTTTGGGCAGATGGGCAGATTACACAACAACGAAACAAGAACAATAACATCTATGCACTTTAGATATGTTTCAAATATAGCAAACATACGGCAAGCCCAAAAAGAAAATTAGATCATGAAAGTAATAGAATTGTCTGTTTATGCAACGCTTGTGGTAAGAGAATGACTAAAAAATTAACAGTATTACATAGGCATCCATTGACCATTCAACACTACACCAGCTGGGCTCATACTTGGGAGAATAATTTCTACGTTTGGAGGGAAATTTCATTAACTTAAGTAATTTCTAATGTATTTCAAAAGGATTTCTCGGGTTTCCTCTGAAGGAGAAGTGTATACATATACCGCTCTGGTACATAAGCCTCGAGATCTGATTGAAGAAGCTATGTTTTAAAAAATTCTATAACAGAACATGAAAACTTTTCACTATTACCTGCTAGTACATCAGCTCGAACCATTATAAACCTTTCTTATAAGAGGAATGAGTGTCAAATCAGTTGAACCAAATGCGAAGCATTTGAAACTAAACAGTTTTGTAAAATAACCGTTTAATCCGTCAACGGTGGCGAATGTTTCTGTGCTTTGTGTTTTTCCCTTGGTTTCGTATATTACACGGGTGCAGCTGAGCAAAAAAATATTTGTTAGTTTAAATGCCGGTTAGAGCACGGGTTAAACCGGGGTTAATGCCACCAGGAGACTTTTGTTATTGCTTATGTCATGATAGGGAATTCGATACAGTATCTGTTTGGGTTCTTTCCCTATGGGATCCGGTATCTAGTCTGGGTATTTCCCCATTCACTCCATCATAATTTTATGGAGGATGAATTTACTGAATAGTTCTTCTGCTTCCGCCATTTCAATAAGATTAACATTGGGCATGGATTCTTTGAAAGAGTCTTCCGCTTGCTGAATAGAACTCAAGATGCAAAGATGATATTGCATTACCGAATTTGACGGCTCCAAGCAAGATGTCTTCTCCCGTCATGACTTTTCCCCTCCCTGCCCTCCCTTTAATTTAGCATTTGAAGTTAGGCCTTAAATTCTACTTTTGCATATTCTGCTTGCTTTTGCATTCTGCCCTTCTACTCTCTGCTTCTTTTCTTCCCTTTTCCCACGGCCCTTTTTCTGCGGTGACAGATGCATTGGCCGGAAACTGTGTTTTCCCGTTTCAATCACCGACCTTAATTAAAGGTGGAGTTTTAGTTCAGGCAGTTTCAGGGCTAATGCACTAAACGCCCACTTCCTGAGGTCGATCCTGGTGAGTATTAACTCTGGTAAATAAGGAAATTTTTCCTAGAATTTTCTTCACATACTTTTAGTAAAAAAACAACTGACAGAAACGGCTGCCATTTATTGCATGAAGATCAACAATTAAAAATAATTCAGTCCAATACGGTAAGGTGTACGGTAATGGTATCGCAAGTATAGATTCGGCAAGCAACGAGCTCAATAATTCAATAAAATTTCTCTAAGGAATGGTTTGTCAAACTTCAAATTCTTTACCACGAAGATAATTTTCTTGATGTATCCTTGAAAAATTCGTCTCCCTTTTCATTTCCTCATGACAACAGGAAATTTCCTTGAAAGTTGAAGCCCTGAAATATAGCCCAATTCTGGCAGTATTCTTCGGAGGTGATATAATTAATTGGTTAGTGTACTAACCTGCACTTTGTTATTCTCTTCCTTGTCTAAGTATTGGTCACTGAATATATGCGCTGACCCAATCACAGCCAACTTTCCTTTGGAAGTCTGTGGAAAATGAGATATATGAAAAATAAACACGATGGGTATTTCCTCAATACATAAATACGATGACATAGTAGAACAGGGAAGACTAGAATGTAAAGAAATGGCATAGAGAATACGAGAAAATTACGTAAAATAAAGAAAAAGTTGCTGTTTTTGAGTCTACTACTAGCCTAGGGCCACTCAGTCTACATTACACTTTACCCCTGGTCTGGTTGCATATAGCATATAGCAGGGTGCAGCAAGACACGGCGCTCATAACTACCGACCAGATACCCATTTATACACGTGGGTAGAGAGAGGTACATTTGTGTTAACAACTTGCCCAAGGTTTTTAGCTCTGCAATCACAAGTGGAAATACCGTGGCTCGAACCAACAACATATTCGTTGTGAGTCTAGTACACTCATAAAAGTTATGAAAAAGAATAGGCTGCAATCTTAGCTAAAACTCTGAAAACAACCGTACAGAAACATTTGCAAAAAGCCCTCCTTCCTCACTTCAACAGTCCCTTTGGCTCAGTGAAATCGTCGTTGGCTATCATATCATGAAGTCTTGGGTTTCAAATCCAGAAACTTGTGGTATGCCAGGTAAAAAACTCTATCCTTATGCTTGCAATTCATGGAACATAACAGAAAAGGCTAGAATAGAGAAAAGAATCGAACAAAATAGAACTATGGGGATACTTACTTTCGATGTGAAAAATGCACATATTGGTCGATTTAGTGGAAAACAAACACTGCCTGTTGATAACACTGCAACTGCCCTTTTATCAACTGCTAATGTTGCACCAAATGGGTAAACAAAACTCAAGCACCTACGGAATAAAGAAGTCAAATGCTAGAAATCAAATGCCAGAATCATGTTCAAGATAGTCGCACTTCTTAGGGACTAGGGGATAGGATAAAACATGTTCCTACTTATAAATTGCGATGAACAGCGGAATCATTTTTGGGCATACTTAAAAGCCTTTTTCGTCTGACACTCCTGAGAGTATGAACGTCAGAAACAGACCGAAACAATAGACTAAGGCCGAATTTATACCCAAGATCCGGCTCGAAATGCACCAATCAGAAAGAACGACAAGCTGATTTGGCATTGTGTTTTAAACACCAATCAGCTGGTCGGATACAGCGGGAAGGGCAATAGAATTATTTGAAGAGTCCAAGTGAGAAAAGGAACTGTCAGGACTAACTTTTGCAGTGTTTTAATTCGTTGAAAGGTGCATTATCGATAGAAACAAATTCATAAATCCTTCGAAAAATTCCCAATGGGGCTTATTCGAAGGTGGGGGCTTATTTGAGGATTTACGGGACATTTTGGTACATTGAAAGCAGCATTATAATGGATGGAAGGGCTTAGAATTTGTTTGATTCAAGCCCTAGATGCATATAAACAGATTGACAATTGACACTGATACCAATTCTCGTGTGGTGAGAATCTAGGGAACGTAAAATACTCAAAAAAGAAAGGAATGCAAAAATGTTTTGTTTTAAAATTTTAGGACATGATGGAGGAAATTTAAGGATGAGAAATTGTATTTACTCGTGTGCTTGTGTCATATCGCTTGTTGAAACTGAAGATCCAGGTATTTTCTTGCCAGCTGCTCGGTTCAACTCTCTGAAACAGAACAACTGAGTTATTCATTCTACAGTATCAATACGCATTATTTTTGTGGAATTTTTGCATATTGTGGTGGATAAGCAGTACTGTGGTGGATTGTTATGCTTGATATGGTGGTATTTTTGCGTACTGTGGTTGATAAGCACTACTTTGGTGGGTTGCTATGCTTGATCTGATGGGTTACTACTGATGGGGTACTTGTTTCAGCTATGCTTGATGTGGTGGTATTTTGTACGGGGGCGGATACGCACTAATGTTGTGGGTTATTTTGTTTGATGTGTTGGATACTATGCTTGATGTGGTGGTATTTTTTGCGTACTGTCGTGGATAATAAATACCGTTGTGGGCTATTTTGTTTGATGTGGTGGTATTTTGCGTACTGTAGTGGATAAGCACTGCTGTTTTGGGTATTACGCTTGGCGTGGTGGGTTTTTACGCTTGACGTATTGGTGCTTTATGCGTACTGTGGCGGATAATCAATACCGTGGTGGGCTATTATGTTTGATGTGGTTGTTTATTATGCTTGATGTGGTGGGTTTTTATGTTTATTGTGGTGGTACTTTTGCGTACGTCGGTGGATACGCAATACTGTGGTGGGTTATTATGCTTGGTGTGGTTGGTTTTTTCGCGTACTGCGGTGGATTAGAACTACTGCGGTGGGTATTATCCTTGATGTGGTGGGTTATTATGCTCGTGTTTTCTTGTTTAACCTTTTCTAGATCAGCTCCAAATGTTACACGGCACCGATACAGGAACGGATCCTAATGGATCCGCTTCTCTGTTGTATTGTACCCAAACAGATACGATACCGTTCAAAAAAGGAACAGATCCCTGCTATCTTATTACTACTCATAACATAGGGTCTGTGTCTATATTACAAGTTGGTGGGTTTTTCAAATCCGGCGGCACATCCGTTCAAAAGCCATGTATCCCCCATGGGCGGCAATTACAGTAACTTTGAATCAATGACAATAATTCTTACCTGTTTAGAATACCATTTGATACATAAGCTTCTTTAGGGTGGAAATATTTGTAATAGTTTGTACGGATCACAGCATCTGAAACGTACATATAAAAATAAAAACAATTGACTACACACTTCTTTGACAAGAATCAGGGACGTCGGAAGCGGAGGGGGGGGGGTCTCACTCAAGCCAATAATTTGGAACACAATAGTATGACGTCATAAAGGTATGACGTCACCTAGTACTCAGTACCCCCGCCCCAATCTGAGATTCCTTCCGGCAGTCATGAGAATATATTTTAATGCAGGATCGAAATTGTGGAAACTTAAGAATTTAATAATATAAGCCGGGTTTAAACTTCGTAAAGAGTTTGATTCTTTTAAATATCTCACTTTTTCGGCAAACAAGACAAGTAGTGTGACTTTAGGGCTGTAAGTTTGAAATACCTACACTCATGAAGCCTATGCATATATGTTGTGACTGTATTGTAGAGTTAAGCTATTCTCATTGCTCTGTTCTCATTCAAACGTCGCGAACATTAGTAGACCAAGCATTTCGCAAAACTTCGTTTTACATGTTGGCTGCATGTCGGGGAAGGGCCGAAGGGGTATACGTAGCTAACAAATCTGCAAACATTCGTATCAGAAGGTGAATTTGATTGAAGAGCGGATTGCTTTCGGGAGTTTCTTTCAACCTCGTCCCCAGGGTGAATAGGCCTCTACGTGAAACTCCGTTGTCCACATTCGACCCTGTTATGGGCCTTGTCTATTCACAATTTGATTGGCTGTTCAAACAAGAAAAATCATAAGTGACGTCACAGTTTCTCCAAAATTTCACACCAAAATAGGCCGAAAACTATTGAAAAACATCTATAAAACCAAAAAATGATGCTAAATGAGATATTGTATCTTGCCTTACAGTTATCAATGAAATTCTTTGCATTTCCTTTCTAAGAAGATCTGCTTTCGGAATCTACATCTTCTTTTATGCCTAGGCCAAAATTGCCAGTATTTTGGCAGAGTTTGTGGCCGGTACCAGGGCCAAAATCGATTTGACGGAGATTCGAGGAAATTCGATTTGGGGCCTGGGGACGAGGTTGATTTGGGTTCGTTTCCAAGTATTTTATATGCCGGAAAATCAAACGGTTTTTAGGACCTTGCTTGAATGCATTCTTGCTTCGTTTTTCCACGCTAAATAAAACAAATGCCTTTCCATTTGAGGGCAGGGGTGGCCAAACGAAGCCAACATTCTGAAATGTTGCGTGAATTTTTTACCCTGATCAAACTTCAGCCAACATCACCTAACATGTTGTTGGATCGCCCAAGGAGGTGGCCAAACGTTGTCAGCATTTTGGTTAACATTAATGTTGACCAATTTAGAGTGAAATTTTAGCTACGTGTGGCCGGGGCTTGCATCAAACATACGTGTGGTGTCACTCAAAGTACGTTTAACATCACATGTAAATTTAACATTTGAAACAAACCAAGTTTTCTAGTAGAGCAAAATATGATTGTCTTACTGATGAAATTGTCTCAGGATTTGACGTTAGGGAATCTCCTGATATGCACGAAGAAAAATCGAGAATTGAGTTAGTTTTCTTTGTGTGACAAAGAGCGCGCTATTTGTGACGTCATGAGGTTTGAAATCACTGAATGAAAATGCAGTCAGTTCGTGCGTTGTACACTGAGCATGAAGATCTCTGTCGGGAAAACTGAAAAAGTTTTCTACCTGCTAAGTTTCTTCCCTTCAAGTTCCAACAGCCAGTGGCATAACCGACGTAGGTTGGGGTTAAAGACGACTCTTAAAGACCCCCCAGCCTTGGAGGCCCCAAAAGGTTTTCAAGATACAGTATATTTGCATTAATTGATGTTTGAAACTTGATTTATTAAGCAAATATTCCCCCAGTTAACAGGTTACAAAATGCTTCTTTTCTCTTAGCTGGTCAACAGGCTCTAGAAAGATTGCTCAATGTTTGTATAGGTGCTGTGGCCGAGTGGTCAAGGCGCTCGTCTCACATCTCACGGTTCGATTCTCGTCGGGACCACTTCCCACAAGCCTGCAGTCAACTCAGCTGTCCATCCTTCCGAGGTCGGTAAATGAGTACCCAGATTTCTGGGGTAATAACTGACAGTGTCCCCAATTAGTAGAAATGCTAAATACATTGACACTTAAATAAAGTCGATTATTATTATTATTATTCTTTCGATTGTCAACGTGGAGACACAGGCGATCAATAAAGGACAGCCAATCGACACTGGCCAGAATGAATACCTATAGATATAAACATATCCTTTGACTTTTGGCACTTGCTAACATCAAGATAAAATAAGAGAACCAAGATAGTCTAACTAAATCTTGTCATTTTGGCCCATTTTGATTCATGCTTCTTGAGGGTTTTGCTGGCATATTGTAGCAAAAGAACTGTATAATTTCGTCGTCCAGACATTGATGATTCTTTTGATGCACATATTTCACCAGTTGGTTCAAAAGAAACTTAAACTACTGCTTTTTAATATCAGGATATTTTGATATCTTGCACAGGTTTATCCTAAGCAAAGTGACGAAGTAAAGTGCTTCAGTTTCTATTCCGGGACAAAACCGCAACATAAACCTATAGGCGTCTTGTTACAAAAATAGAAATTTCGTGGTTAATAACGTCACTTTGCCTAGGAATGAACTAAGCACAAGTTAGGCTATCTTAGTTCCCTTATTTTATCTTGGTCTGAAACAATCCACTTAGGCGAGATTTACATATACCCAGAAGCCAATTGAAATGCACCAACCCAATACCAATCAAGCCTAAAACTACGGCATTAATAAGCATTACCCCGTTTATTTGTAATCTCAAAGCCGCGGGTACACGTGCGGCGTTTTCTTGAATTTCGTAGGATATATCACTCAGACGAGACTGAAGACGTCAAATTCACGCAACGTGAGATGTTTATTTCACAAAAAAATGTCAGTTTCACACAAATTGTCAGTTTCACGCAAGATTAAAAGCTCATGCAAATGCAGTTTGGCAATCAATTTCATTCATTCAAAGTGTCATTTTGTGTCAAGAGTCAATTTCAATCAAACATTGTTTGTCAAACATTTGAAATTTGCTTGTCCAGCAAAATGTTTGACCGCATGGCTATGTTGCAGCAAAGAACATTGATTGTCAAACATTTTGCTAGCGTCAAGCAAAGAATGTTTTTGAATCTTTTCAAGAACATTGCCAAACAAATTCAGCTTGTTTGTGCTTGTGAAGCAGTGTTTTGTGACGTGGCTAAACGGTCAAACATTGCTAGTAAAGCAAATCTTTAATGTTCGAACAACAATGTTTGATCGTTTAACAAGGGTCTGAGTAAACTTAAATACAGGATTTGAAAGTGCATACCTGTCTTGGTGAAATGAGAAATTCCTAAAGGGAAAGAAAAGAGTAATTGAGTAGTTTTGTAGCTCTGATAAAAAAATCAACTAAAATTTTTATCAAAAAGCAGATAGTAAAATCAATCAATCAACCAGACAAGACAGTAATTAATCTTTGGATCGCAAGTACGCCGTAGGAAAACATCAATTCAGCAACACAGTCTACAGAACAAATGATTTGTGGTACAAAATCCAAGTAAATACTATTATAGTTCTGCAAAACCTCAAAATCGCGAAAAACAACGGAAACATTTTGTCACTACTTAAAAGTTTTTTTCGTCTGACACTCCTAAACGTAAATATATTCGGACTTATCAAGGCTGTTTCTGACACCGTATTAGACATGATAGTCACCACTTATCATGACAAGC